>CM053037.1:60883328-60919702 GCA_028564925.1 Lithobates sylvaticus | reverse complement strand
TGCATTTGATGAAAAAAAAAAAAAGGCACTGAACTGCATGAAAGACAAAACCAGAGAAAATTCCCAGTTCAACTCACCAACCAGTCTGACTACCAACCGAATTAACCTGTCCAACAGTAAGCGCTAAAAACAGGGGTTTAGTTAGCACAGATTTCCAAATGCATGCGTAAGCTGCAAGGCCTCTTCATGGCACCCTGTATCACTAAGGCTGGATTCACACCTGTGCATTTTTAGTGCTTTTTGCATTTTGCAGATTTGCACTACAGAACGTGTTTCATAGGAAACCATGTTAAATGGACTGTAGTGCAAATCTGCAAAATGCAAAAATGACTAAAAATGCATAGGTGTGAATCCAACCTTACAGTCCTAACCTTTCTAAATTTGTGTAAACCAGCCCCAGAGAGTATCTAGTTAGATAAAACTCCTGCAGGGGATGCCTTACATTTGGTATCCTTCTGGGGAAAAGCAGCAAGCTAGAATAAAGTGATATAACAAAAAACTGTTGGTGCCATAAAAATCCTGTATAATAGTCATAATTTGCAACTAATGAAACTGCTGAGGTTCATTGGGAATGTGTTCTTGGCATCTATAGGTGTCATTACATCACAGTGTTACTCCCTTAAAATATTTCCCCCTACCTGATTGGATTATATAAGGCAATAGAACAAATTGGTAATTGGATTCGATTTGGTACAGTCTAATTGTTCCATATAGCGTTTTTTCAAAGCATTTTTTTGCTGGAATTACAGGTCTGCTAATATTAATAGTATTTTTTTATGTTATATGTATTAACCACTTACCCACTGGGCACTTAAACCCCCTTCCTAACCAGACCAATTTTCAGGTTTCAGTGCTCTCACATTTTGAATGACAATTACTCATTTAACACTGTACCCTTATGACATGTTTGTCCTTTATTTCACACAAATAGAGCTTTCTTTGGTGGTATTTAATCACCGTTGGGTTTTTTCTTATTTTTTTGCGCTATAAATGAAAAAAAGACCAAAAATTCAGTAAAATGTTTTTTATTTTTCTTAGTTTCTGTTATAAAAATTAGCAAATTAGTAATTTCTCTTCATAAATTTTGGCCAAAATCTATACTGCTACATATCTTTGGTTAACCACTTAAACCCCGGACCAATTTGCAGCCAAAGGACCCGGCCCCTTTTTGCGATTCAGCACTGCGTCGCTTTAACTGACAATTGTGCAGTCGCGCGACGTGGCTCCCAAACAAAATTGGCGTCCTTTTTTTCCCCACAAATAGAGCTTTCTTTTGGTGGTATTTGATCGCCCCTGCGGTTTTTATTTTTTGCGCATTAAACAAAAATAGAGCGACAATTTTGAAAAAAAAATGCAATATTTTTTTACTTTTTGCTATAATAAATATCCCCCAAAAAAAATATATAAAAAAAATTTTTTTTCCTCAGTTTAGGCCGATACGTATTCTTCTACAAAATAAAATAAAATCGCAATTAGCGATTATTGATTGGTTTGCGCAAAAGTTATAGAGTTTACAAAATTGGGGATAGTTTTATAGCATTTTTTAATAATATTTTTTTTTTTTTTACTAGTAATGTCGGCAATCAGCGATTTTTATTATGGCGGACACATCGGACATTTTTGACACATTTTTGGGACCATTGTCATTTATACAGAAATCAGTGCTATTTAAATGCACTGATTCCTATGTAAATTACACTGGCAGTCAAGGAGTTAACCACTAGGGGGTGGGGAGTCTGTGTGTGTGTTTTGTTTTTTTTTTACAGTAGGGGGGGCGTGGCTTTACGTCTGACGTCACTGATCGGCTTTCCCGATGACAGGGAACAGCCGATCAGTGACAGGCAGTGTAGGAAGCACGGGGAGAGGCTTGTTTACACAGACCTCTCCCCGTTCTTCAGCTCTGTGACCCGATCGCGGGACACCAGCGGCGATCGGGTCCGCTGGTCCCGCGGTCACGGAGCTCAGGACGGGGTGTGACCCACGGCTGGGCTCTTAAAGGGCCACGTACAGGTACGTGGTAGTGCCCAGCCGTGCCATTCTGCCGCCGTATATCGGCGTGAGGTGGTCCTTAAGCGGTTAAAATAATTTTATTTGGTCTTTGTGTAAGTTAGAGGGCTTTCACACCAAGCCGCCCAAAGCGCCGGCAGCGGGGAGCAGTGGTATACACGCCGCTCCAAAGAAGCTGCTGGCAGGACTTTTCCTGATGTCCTGCCAGCGCACTGCTGCAGTGTGAAAGCTCTCGGGCTTTCACACTGGAGACAATGGTGCAGCTGTTTGAGGGCGGATTGCAGGTGCTATTTGTAATGCTATAGCGCCTGCAAAACGCCCTCGTGTGAAAGGGGTCTTATAGAGTCTACAAGCTATGGTGCCCATGACTGAAAATTGATCACACCTGATGTACTGACGGCCTATCTCATTTCTTGAGACAGTAAAAAAAAAAAAAACACAAAGTACAATTAACCCCCAAATGACCGCTTTTTGGAAAGTAGACATTCCAAAATATTTACTAAGAGGCATGGTGAGTTTTTTGAAGTTGTCATTTTTTCTCACAATTCTTTGCAAAATGGAGATTTTTTTTTTCTTATTCACAAAATTGTGAAATTAACAGGTTATTTCTCACACACAGCCTATGCATACCACAAATTAGACCCCAAAACACATTCTACTACTCCTCCCGAGTATGGCGATACCACATGTGTGATACTTACACAGCGTGGCCACATACAGAGGCCCAACATGCAGGGAGCACCATCAGGTGTTCTAGGGGGCATACATTTCAAATCTAATTTGACTACCTATTACACTTTTGTGAGGCACTGTACTGGCATGGATGTGGCATGGATGAGCATGAATGAGGCATAAATTAGCCATGGATGGGGGTGGCTGAGCCGCGGATGGGGATGGCGGAACATGAATGGGGATGCCTGAGTATAGAAGAATGCGCTGCTGCACCCGATCTCTCCCCTCTCACTGTATCGATCGGTACTGAGAGGGGAAAAGCTAAGCCAGGCATGCGCCAGCTTGTTTACAACTGATCACTCTGTCATTTGAGGAAGCGATCACATGGTAAAGGGCCGCTGTCAGCTGCCATTTATCGTGATCCGCCGGGTCCTCTGGACCCGGATATTCCCAGGGGTGCGCGGGAGCAAGATTCTGGGAGGACGTCATAGTACACCCTCCCAGAGTTATCCGACCGCGCTGCAGCGATTTTTTGGCTATGGCCCTGTTGGCAACTAGGAAAAAATATATTTTTCTGGGGTGGAATATGGCTGGGAAATCAAAAAAACATTTTTTTGAGTAGGAATACATATTTGAAAAGACTTTCAAAATCAGAGTTTAGTGTCACTTTTAAAGCCCCGTACACACGGACCGAATGTCAGAAGACATCAGCCAGTTAACAAAAAACAAACACAGACCGACATTCGGCCTGTCTGTATGCCACCCTGTCCAACAGAAGCTGGCCATTTGGTCAGCTTCTGTCAGACGATCATGCTGGAAAACAAGGAGCCAACCGACTCTCGATCAGCTGCTTTGCGCCAATGGTGCAGATCGCCGATTGGAGTGTTCTGGCGGGGGGGGGCATCCCCCTGTCAGAACACACACAACAGCTCAGTGGGGGGAGATCGCTATACTAACTTTGCATAGTTAGTACAGCAGCTCTGACCGGAGCTGAGATTTTTTTTTTCGTTTTAACCCACTGGGTTGATTGAAAAAAAAAAAAAACAACTCAGTGTGTACCAGGCTTAACGAAAAAAAACTGACAGCTCAAGAGGAGCCGCTGTACTATCTGATGTTAGTACAGCGATCTTCCCTGCTGTGCTACTGTGTTCAGACAGGGGGACGCCCCCCTACCCCCTGCCCGCCCGCCAGAACACTCCGGTCAGCTTTTTTTTTTTTGGTCATGCCCCTTTGACAGAAGTCGGCTTCCATCGGACCGGCTGCAGTACACACGGGTCAAATCCCCCCCGACATTCGGCCTGTGTGTACTAAGCTTCAGAGTCCCCTTCCCATCCAAGTATGAAATAATTTGGCTACAACACAAACATTAATACAATCATTGCATTTCTTTATTCAGAATTATTTTTTAACACTTGAGAGTCTATTGTTGTTCTCTCTAAGTTAATAAGATACTTAATTTATAGTAAAAAAAAAATAAAAAAACACACACACACACACACAGGTCTGTTAGATTTCAGAGAGCACTGGGCAGGGTGGTCAAACTCTGGTACCCAAATAGTCATATTAAGACAATCTGCTCAACAGTTACAAGGATAGTGGAAGGAAGACCATGAAAATGTGAGTTTAGTATAACAGGCCAAATTCATGAAGCTTTACACAAGGATAAGAAACTTTATTTTGGCCCATTTTTCAATCACCTTTTTTTTTTTTTTTTAATTAGGTTCCTTATAGTGATATTAAAGTTTTGTAAGCTGAGCCTCATAACTGGCTGAATATGACTTCAGTGGGGATTTCCAGACACAAGTGACATCACGAGCCTCATATCTCAATGATGTTACAAGTCTCCAGATCCTGATGTTTGGCCAACAATGACCTCACAGGGCGGAGACTGGTGACACATTTGTCTAAAGAACATTTTGAAACTCGGATTTAGTGCAAAAGAGTCTGAATTCACATTATTCCAGTCAGAAAAGGTTGATGCAAACATTTTTAATTATGGAGATGCTACTGTTCATACATTGTGTGGTGTCCAGTCTGGGAAGGTGTCTCGATCAAAGACGGGTATTCCCCAAGTATAAAGTCCAAAACATAAAAAAACAGCATGCTGATAAAATTTGTCCCCAGTCCAGCCTTCATCTAAAAAAAAGAAAATAAGGAAACAAAGATAAAGTATTAGAGCAAAGCCAATGTACACCGAGTTCAAATACAATATATCAAAAGCTGCAATTGTGTCTAAATAAAAGAGGTGTGTGTGTGTGTGTGTGTGTGTGTGTGTAGTTATTTGAATGTTGGTGTCCTTTGTGCATTTCTTCCAGATCTGTGCCGTAATCCAGCCTGCAACAACTGCTGCACTTTTCCCTGTTCCTATAATAAAAACCAGTCAGTGCTGCTCTCCCCTCGTTCAGGGTGACTGGCCTGGTGTCTGCCCCCCTGTAGTTTCTTACAGGTGTTCCGTCAGATTAGGCGACTCATCAGAATTGGTAACGGAAGTGACGTTTCGTCGCCATCTTGCTACACCCCACACTCGTCCACAGTAAGGATACACTGACAAGGGGGAAAGCGGACATCTTTTTACACCCACTGGAGTTTTGCATTTAACACTTATTTTTAACAACAAAGTGAGTTTATATAGTGAACTACAGTACTTAGAACTTCGTCTGACTGGTGGGTGTAACAAGATGTCCACTTGCCCCTTCTCAGTGTATCCTTACTATGGACAAGTGTGGGGTTTAGCAAGATGGTGGCGACAGAATGTCACCAATTCTGACAGATCACAGGCAGAGAGAGGGAGAGAGAGTGATTGAGTGTGAGAGAGAGAGAGAGAGAGAGAGAGAGAGAGAGAGAGAGAGAGAAAATGGAGAGAGAGAGAGAGAGAGACAAGCCGCAGCTCTGCGTCTAAATGGACACACAGAGCAGGGTCGAGGAAGCCCCCACAACAAGCTGCTTGCTCTGGGCAGGAGGGAGGGGCCAGGAGTGCCGGCAGAGGACCCGAGAAGAGGAGGAACAGGACTGCTCTTTGCAAAACTACTTCACAGAGCAGGTAAGTATAACACGTTTATAAAAAAAAAAAAAAATAGCCCTTAATATCACTTTAAGGATAAGTCCACGTTTTTAGGGTGGAACATGTAACATGCTCCCAATGCTGCAGCCGCTGCCCGATTCCCCCCTCCCTGTGACAGCAGTATGGGGAGAAGTTCCCTGTACTAGTGGTCAGTTTTTTAAATTAGCGCAGCCCTGCGGGGCTCTGCCCACACAGCTGCATCATTTATTCTTAGAGTTCTGTGAATGAACTACAAGTACCGACATTCTTTGCGGATGTCGGCTTGTAATTCTCAATGAACAGCCTTGGCGCTGTGGAGGTCTCTAGGTAGTTTGTTGATTCTTCCTGTCAGTGTATCTGCATTGCCCATACGGGATGTACGGGCACACAAATGCACTGACAGGTCTGCAGGAGACCTGCATAGAAACAGCAATCTGCTGATCGCTAGTGCAATGTTTTAGAGGCTCAAAAATATATATATTTTTTAAAATGCACTTTTACCTGCAAACATTTTTTTTTTTTAAAGTGAACTTATTTTAACCATTTCCAGCCCAGGTCTATTATGGCATTCCTCTCCTACATGTAAAAATCATACATTTTTTTTTGCTATAAATCTACTCAGAACCCCCAAACATATATATTTTTTAGCAGACACCCTGGGGAATAAAATGGCGGTCAGTGCAACTTTTTATATCACACGGTATTTGTGCAGCAATTTTTCAAAATGCATTTTTTTTTGAAAAAAACTTGAATAAAAAATAAAAACAAAAAAAAACAAACACGCACTAATGTTAGCCCAATTTTTTTGTATTCTTCTGTGTGCGAGCACGCGGGGACGGGGTGCTCTTTTTTTTAATCACTTTTATTCCCATTACAAGGAATGTAAGCATCTCTTTTAATAGGAATAGTGCATGACAGGTCCTCGTTAGAGAGAGATGTGGAGACTATAAGACCTCACATCTCTCCTCTAGGCTGGAAAGCCTGAGATTTAAAAAAAAAAAACACACACACAATCTCAGCCTTTCCCGCTAAAAAACACGGTAGTGTTTACATTTGCCGAGGCCCGAAGTGACATGTTAACGTTGTGCCCGGACTCCGAAGGTCATAGAGATGGCCGGGGACCATCTGGCCCTTGGTCAGCTCTATGGTAAACGGCCCCTCCTGCCGATTGTAAAAACAGCCCGCTATGATTGTTTTTACTGTGCAGGGAATCACTGGCAGAAAAAAAAATGATATCTGATGATGCCTGCAGCTCCACTCATCATTCAGATATCTCTACTCAAAGTCCAGGACATCACATGACGGTCTTGTGTGGGAAGTGGTTAACCACCTCAATACAGGGCATTTTCACCCCCTTCCTGACCAAGCCATTTTTCAGCTTTCAGAGCTGTCACACTTTGAATGACAATTGCGCGGTCATACAACACTGTACCCAGATGAAATTGTTATCATTTTGTCCCCACAAATAGAGCTTTCTTTTGGTGGTATTTGATCACCTCTGCGGTTTTTATTTTTTGCGCTATAAACAAAAGAATAGGAACAAGTTTTAAAAAAAAAAAAAAAAATAATTTTTTCTTTTTGCTATACTAAATATCCCCTGGAGGGCCGGGAAGGGGAGGACATCGTACGACGCCCTCCCGCCACGAAAGCTGCGCCGCCTGGCCGTCAATTGACAGCCAGCGGTCGATGAGCAGTTAAGGACAGCTGGGCCCCTCCCACAGCTCTGCTCTCTGTACAGGATACATGCAGTACAATGATGATGCCAGCAATACTTTTACAAGGTAATATTGGAGGTTTGCAAAGACCTTTGGTGCACACAAAGCGGCTATTAAGGAACATATTGAAAAAAAATTCTATGCCACTCTAAGTCCAACTTTAAAAAGAGAAGTACACAGACTCTGGCCGAATCTTCAGATTTCTTCGAAGCTGAATATTTAAAAAGGTGAAGTACAGCCAAAGCTCGTTTGGCTGTACTTCTCCTGTGGATCGCAGGAGTGCAGTTCGTTCTGCACTCCTGTAACCCGTTTTTAGCAGTGGGCTGAAGTCCGCTGTCAGCTGACGTCACAGAACCGGTCCAGGCAAGATCGCGACACCGGAGTCAGGATCCGCCCACAATCCTGGACCGACACTCGGCTTAGCCTCTCAGCGAGCCTTTTAGAGCCTGAGCCGGCCGCTCCCTCCCGCTCCACAGCCCAACGCTCCAGTGATTGGTGACTGACAGTCACCAGCTCTCTGCTCAGGGAGCTGTGAGAAAAGAGCGATCTGCAGTGTTAGATCGCTCAGTTCTCAGTGTTAGAGCTGGCGGGAAACCGATACAGCATCCACCTAGGTAAGTATAAATCTGCAAAAACCCCAAACCTCATACTTCTCTTTTAAATGCAGGTCACAGCCATCTGTAACAGCAACCATAGTTGGCCACTTAAAATGTTGGCAATGTATAGATAATATGTCATTATGTTATCCAGTGTTAGAAGTGCCATGCACTGTGTAAGCCACCTGAAAATACAATGGCATTTGAAGGATTGGCAGCAGGCAAAAGGAACGCACACGAGGCACTGATTTCTTCAGCCCTTATCCAAATAAAACAAAGATTAGTTTAATTTTAAATCTGAAATCTAGGCAGATATTAAAGACAAGCATGAATGCAGTTCTGTAATATATTAGGAAGTGCATTTTTAAAATTTCAAGTAGTGTAAGGACCTAAATCTGACCTGGTGTCAGCCTATTGCAGTTTCTGTACAGTAAGTATGGAGTGTGATAAGAATAAGCAGCACAAGTAGCCAATCAGATCATGTGCTAACAAGAATGCGGTTAGGAGGAGAAAGCAGCGTGAAAGATTAGCTCATCGCTGTGTTGCTTCTCTTTTCACTGTCCAATCACAGGGGGGTCCAGGGTGATCTGGGCTCAGAAGAAGTGGGTTGAATGATGCTGGACATCAAACTCAGGTCATCTTGTGGCAGAAAAGACGTACTACAGGGGAAATTCTCTGGATTGAAAGTGAATATTGCTACAAAAGCGGCTTCATTTTTGGCTGAAGTTTTGCTTAAAGTGGAGTTCCCCCCATTTAAAAGTCAGAAGCTACGAAAAGTGTAGCTGCTGACTTTTAATAATCAGACACTCACCTGTCCCACGGTCCAGCGATGTGGGTGCAGGAAGCCTCCCGCTTCTCCCCCTCCTCTCCACGGCGCCAGCATTCTAACTGTGGGCGCTCGGCTGTGGCTTCACAGCTGGGCGCTCACTGCGCATGCGCAAGCCGTGCTGTGAATGGCCAGACAATCTTCTGGGACCTGTGACGTGTCCCAGAAGATTGCAGGGAGGAGAGGTGATCTTCCTTCTGGTGCCACGGAGCCAGAAGAAGAAGTGGGAGCTGGATGCCTGTAAAAACAGGGTACCCGCTCCTCCCCCCAAAAAAAAATGACATGCCAAATGTGGCATGTCAGGGGGTCACCAGCACTTAAAGCGGAAGTTCCATTTTTGGGTGGAACTCGGCTTTAAGTTGTGTAAAAAAAAAAAAAAAAAAAAAAGGGTCAGCAGCTCCAAAAATACTATAGCTGCTGACTTTTACTATAAGGACACTTACCTGTCCAGGAATCCTGCAATGTCGGCACCCCAAGCTATTCGTCAATCGGCTGTGGATGTGGATGGGGGTTCCGGTATCTGTAGTAAGGGAAACACAAAGGAAGCCTTGCGGCTTCACAGCCTGTTTGCTTTTATGAATGCGCGAGTCACACTGAGCTTTTTGAATGGTCCCGTCATCTTCTGGGACCTCTGTGTGTCCCAGAAGGCAGCGGGGGGAGGGACCGCTGTGCGGCAATCTTACCAGGAAGTGGGAGCGTGTACCTGTCAAAACCAGGAACCCTTTTGGGTGGAGCTCTGCTTTAAGATTATGTCGCTAATACAAATGTACCAAAACCTCAGCTGGGAGAATGTAGCGATAAATCCATATGCCCAAAAAAACATTTTATGACACCGAGACTGAATTTTTAGAAGTAAAATAACCATTAAAGACCGTGTCCTACATCCTCCTTATAATGAAATAGTAAAGTCAGTGGAAGCTGCACACCCACAATAATTATCTCCAGCATGCAAGCACAGTATAACAATTCTAACTCAAGGGTGTTGTGAGGGATCTAAAGGGGGAATACAGATACCCAGAAACTATTGTACAGTTCAACTAGCACCAGAACAAAGCTAATAGGGTATTAGTAATATTGAATATTACACAGATAAATAAAATTGTGAATTACTGTAAAACCTGAATGGAACCTGCATGCAGTTTAGAATTTTGGACTTTGCTGGCTGCATGCTTGTTCCAGGCCAGTGACTGAGGAAGACGGTAATAAGGATGACAGTCTCTACCAATGCCATGGATTCAAAATCACAGCCAGGCCAAACATTTAGAAAAAAAAGGGAAAGATCAAAGCTGATATTTTCAAGATCCACCAGGTGGCAGCACATCACCAAAGTATTTCTGTGCCAATGCTAGGAGGAAGCCTGGGCTGGTTGCTATGACGTCTGATGGATAAACAATATTATTACTTTAGCACAGTTTAGCTAAAATTGTCTGTTTCATAATTCAATAAAAGCTTTTCAGCCATACTTCTTGTGGGTAACAAGAGAGCACTTACTTTTGCACTCCTGTGACCCAGTCGGCTTATTTTGGGCTATTGCCCGCTGTCAGCAGACATGGCAGGGAAGATACAGGCTCTGGAAGGATCCCGACCATATTGTTGGGATCCACCCAGCTTCCCGACAGCTGGCTCTGAATCTCAGCATACAGCTAAGAGCTGAAGCCAGCTGTGCCCACCCCTCCTCTCCGAGGAGCCGGAGAACTGAGCGATCAGCAGTCTTGTGATTGCAAGTTTTCCGTCTTAAAGAGGAGCTCCGGGCTACTGTGGAAAATAATTTAAAGTCAGCAGCTACAAATACTGGAACTGCGACTTTTAAACTAAGGAGACTTACCTGTCCAGGGATCCCGCGATGTCCTCTCCTGAGCCAAAACAGAACTTCTAAGTGCGGTATTAACCACTTCATCACCATTAACCACTTCATGACCAGGACAATTTTTGCGGCACTGCGTTACTTTAGCTGACAATTGCGCGGTCGTGGGACGCTGTACCCAAACAAAATTGACGTCCTTTTTTCCCACAAATAAAGCTTTCTTTTGGTGGGATTTGATCACTTCTGCGGTTTTTATTTTTTGCACTATAAACAAAAAAAAAAAAAAAAAAAGAAGAATACCATTTTTACTTTCTGCTATAAAATAAAAAAAAGATGTAAAAAAAAAACAAAACAAAACCAAATGTTTTCATCAATTTAGTCCAATATGTATTCTGCTACATCCCAATAAGTGTATATTGATTGGCTTGTGCAAAGATTATAGCATCTACAAACTATGGGGATATATATATATATATATATATATTTTATTTTTTACTAGTAAGGACGGCGATCAGCGATTTTTAGCGGGATTGCGATGGACAAATATGACACTAAGGCCCCTTTCACAATTTGCGCAATCTGAAAGTCGTCCAGTTTCTGCCACAACTGTGTAATCTTGAAGTCGATGGGCCTCAAGTCGGACCAAAGCAGTGCCGGGACTACTTTAAAGTCGCACAGATATGAATGGTACTCATTGGAAATCATGGGGTATGACTTGTCATGTGACTTTGCAGTCGCACAAGGAAAAGGGGCCTTAGGCGCACGCTCCAGACACAAAATCATGTGCAGGTATGTGATTTGTGTAGGAGGGTCGCCCCCCCAGAGTAGATCTGCATGGAGCGCTCCATATCAGAGTAATACACAATTACTTCTCTCTCCTCCTTTCTTTATACACAGATTTCTCTTCTATCTCTATCACTACTGGCTGCATCCAGTGCAGATTTATGGACATCCCTGAGGACTGTGTGTGATCACCTATATACTGATCTACATACAGTCTACTTATATCCTCTCCTCTATCAGATGGAGGTCCCTCCCCTGTCACCTTTCTTCTCGGTGTCAGGAAAACCTGTCAGCAATGATTGATGCAGATATCAGAGGAAGGAGGCAGTAGACAGGAATGACACTTACTGCTCTGGAATGAGACAAGTACACACTATACAGGGATGTGCTTTCATCATAAATTTCGAGGTCCCAGGACCAAATGCCCGAAATCCAGTTTTTGACCAAATCGCAACTTCAGGGACCAATTTCGGGCACTTCCCGTGGGCCCACGACCCCCAAATTTGGTGTGCTGGTAGTACTCCCGCGATACTGCACGCTCATGTAGTTTGGTGGCTCGCCGGAAACAGGAGCCCAAAGTGGGTCACTCGGATCGCCTCTGCACGCCAAGATGGCCAAAAATCTGGCCGCCTGAGCCCCCAACACCCCCCCCCCCCCCCTGTGTTTGTAACCCTTGAAATGCTGTGGAAGCTATATTGGGAGGGGGAACCAAATTCGATAGCATTATTAAGCTCGCTATCAAATTCCGTTTCCCCTGGACAGAAAAGGGTCTGGGGTAAGAAGAGTGAGGATGACTCATGCAAAGAGTAGAGCAGTCGGAGAAACAGATGTGCATTGTGGCTGCGTTTGCTAGCACAGTGGGGGCAATTGATGGCATAGGGAGGCTGGAATTGATGATCTTTTTGTAATGAATTTTTTAGTTTGTTTGTGCGCCCCCCCCCCCCCCCAAAAAAAAAAAAATGTCATCACCAACTGCCATTTTGAGGGGGTAATAATATATTAGATAAAATAATCGGAGGTGTAATAATAAATAAAATAATAGGAGGGGCAATAAAAAATAATATAAAATAATAGGAAGAGATGATAATGATGATGTGTATACTGATAGATATTTAATAGGTAGTAGGAGGTAGTAGGAGTAATAATAATAATAATAGGGGCTGCCGGGAGAATTTCCAGTGAGTCCACTTTCAAGCCCCACCATCCAAGTGGACATAGAGTTAGAATATAAAAGAGCCGAGCGTAGCGAGGCCGTGCCCGAAGCGTGGCGAGCGAAGCGAGCCCGCGAGGGGCCCTCTAAGTTTGACTAACCTTATGTCCGCTTGGATGGTGGGGGCTTCTCCTCGACTCACGGCGTAGGCGCCGTTCATCTTCCGACAATTTCCGAAAAACGTAATGCTCCGTACTGCGCATGCGCAGTACACTTCGGACACCTAGTGACAGCCGGACACTTGGTGATAGAACACCGGTACAAGGCATGGGCGGGAGGGAGACTTGCCCTGCTGGGCGGAGTTTTTTGAGGCTGGAGGGGTTGCGCCAGATTGCAAGTGTCACCAAATCCATTTACAAATGCCCATTCAATTTGTCTGCTGCTGCGGCTGATTCCTAATCAACAGCGCCCTTGTCTGTGCAAATCTGCTGTGCTGTGTGACAGCATCCACCTCCTGTGCCACTGCTCACCCTGTCAGTGCTTCTGTCTGGTTGGTAGGACCACAGGCATCCCATCAACCAATCAGGTGTTTGCCCTGCCCCCTGGCCCTGGCCTTCATTGTAGGAGAAAAACTGAACTTTCTCCTCCAAACCTGCCTGGTGTCAGTGACCAGCTTCCTGGTGTATGTCCTGTGTAGCTGCCCTAAGAAGACTCGGACCATAATGTAAGTAGGATCTCTGGGGACCCTGCTGTGAGGGGGTCACTGGGGACCCTGCTGTGAGGGGGGTCACTGGGGACCCTGCTGTGAGGGGGATCACTGGGGACCCTGCTGTGAGGGGGGTCACTGGGGACCCTGCTGTGAGGGGGGTCACTGGGGACCCTGCTGTGAGGGGGGTCACTGGGGACCCTGCTGTGAGGGGGTCACTGGGGACCCTGTTGTGAGGGGGGTCACTGGGGACCCTGCTGTGAGGGGGTTCACTGGGGACCCTGCTGTGAGGGGGTCACTGGGGACCCTGCTGTTAGGGGGTCACTGGGACCCTGCTGTGAGGGGGGTCACTGGGACCCTGCTGTGAGGGGGTCACTGCGGACCCTGCTGTGAGGGGGTCACTGCGGACCCTGCTGTGAGGGGGGGTCACTGCGGACCATGCTGTGAGGGGGTCACTGGGGACCCTGCTGTGAGGAGGGTCACTGAGGACCCTGCTGCAGGGGCCGAGGACCCTGCTGTGAGGGGGTCACTGGGACCCCTGCTGTGAGGGGGTCACTGGGACCCTGCTGTGAGGGGGGGTCACTGGGGACCCTGCTGTGAGGGGGGTCACTGGGGACCCTGCTGAGGGGGGTCACTGGGGACCCTGCTGTGAGGGGAATCACTGGGGACCCTGCTGTGAGGGGGTCACTGGGGACCCTGCTGTGAGGGGGTCACTGGGGAAGCTGCTGTTAGAGGGGTCACTGGGGACCCTGTTGTGAGGGGGTCACTGGAGACCCTGCTGTGAGGGGGGTCACTGGAGACCCTGTCGTGAGGGGGTCACTGGAGACCCTGCTGTGAGGGGGTCACTGGGGAAGCTGCTGTTAGAGGGGTCACTGGGGACCCTGCTGCGAGGGGATCACTGAGGACCCTGCTGCAAGGGGGATCTCTGGGGACCCTGCTGCGAGGGGGGTCACTGGGGACCCTGCTGCGAGGGGGGGTCACTGGGGA
Source organism: Lithobates sylvaticus (assembly GCA_028564925.1). Taxonomy (NCBI): domain Eukaryota; kingdom Metazoa; phylum Chordata; class Amphibia; order Anura; family Ranidae; genus Lithobates; species Lithobates sylvaticus. Next base: position 60,905,416 of record CM053037.1, on the reverse strand, counting down.
CCCAGCTGCGAGGGGGGTCACTGGGGACCCTGCTGCGAGGGGGGTCACTGGGGACCCTGTTGTGAGGGGGTCACTGGGGACCCTGCTGTGAGGGGGTCACTGCGGACCCTGCTGTGAGGGGGTCACTGGGGACCCTGCTGTGAGGGGGTCACTGGGGACCCTGCTGTGAGAGGGGTCACTGGGGACCCTGCTGTGAGGGGGTCACTGGAGACCCTGCTGTGAGGGGGTCACTGGGGACCCTGCTGTGAGGGGGTCACTGGGGACCCTGCTGTGAGGGGGTTCTCTGGGGACCCTGCTGTGAGGGGGGTCACTGGGGACCCTGCTTTGAGGGGGTCACTGGGGACCCTGTTGTGAGGGGGTCACTGGGGACCCTGCTGTGAGGGGGTCACTGGGGACCCCTGCTGTGAGGGGGTCACTGGGGACCCTGCTGTGAGGGGGGTCACTGGGGACCCTGCTGTGAGGGGGGTCACTGGGAACCCTGCTGTTAGGGGGTCACTGGGGTCACTGGGGACCCTGCTGTGATGGGGATCACTGGGACCCTGCTGTCAAGGGTGGATCACTGGGGGTCTGCTGTTCACACTGGGGAGGAAGGGAATCACTGAGGACCTGCGGACTGGGGGGTCACTGGGGACCCTGCTGCTGAGGACCCTGCTGTGAGGGGAAATCACTGGGGAACCCTGCTCTGGGGACCCTGCTGCGAGGGGGATCACTGGGGACCCTGCTGAGTGGGGGTCACTGCGGACCCTGCTGTGAGGTGGGTCACTGGGGACCCTGCTGCGAGTGGGCTGTGAGGGGGTCACTGGGGAACCTGCTGGTAGAGGGGTCACTGGGGACCCTGTGGTAGGGGGGGGGTCACTGGGGACCCTGCTGCTTTGAGGGGGTCACTGGGGACCCTGCTTAGAGGGGGATCACTGGGGACCCTGCTGAGAGGGGGTCACTGGAGACCCTGCTGTTAGGGGGGTCACTGGGGACCCAGCTGTGAGGGGGGGTCACTGGGGACCCTGCTGTGAGGTGGGTCACGGGGGACCCTGCTGTTAGGGGGTCACTGGGGACCCTGCTGGGTGGGGACCCTGCTGTGCGGGGGGGTCACTGGGGACCCTGCTGTGAGGGGAATCACTGGGGACCCTGCTGGTAGGGGGGTCACTGGGAACCTGCTGTGAGGGGGGGTCACTGGGGACCCTGCTGTGAGGGGGGTCACTGGGGACCCTGCTGTGAGGGGGGTCACTGGGGACCCTGCTGTGAGGGGGTCACTGGGGACCCTGCTGTGAGGGGGGTCACTGGGGACCCTGCTGTGAGGGGGATCACTGAGGACCCTGCTGTGAGGGGGATCACTGGGGACCCTGCTGCGAGGGGGATCTCTGGGGACCCTGCTGCGAGGGGGATCTCTGGGGACCCTGCTGCGAAGGGGATCACTGAGGACCCTGCTGCGAGGGGGATCTCTGGGGACCCTGCTGTGAGGGGGGTCACTGGGGACCCTTCAGTGAGGGGGGTCACTGGGCACCCTGCTGATAGGGGGTTCTCTGGGGACCCTGCTGTGATGCTGTGAGGGGGATCTCTGGGGATTAGTGCTTTTATACTGTCCCATTTCCATCTGTAATTTCTTTTTTTTCAATTTATTGCTTTTCAAGCTTGTGTTATATTGCCCAAACGTTGTGTTAATGTTTGATCACTGATTTTGTTGTTAGTACCAATAAATATAGCCTTATTGATAATTTGCAGTTTTATTCTCGTGTGTAATTGTGTAGACAGGGCCCCAGTGCACTCTATTGCCCGGGGGCCTATAATGCTCTTAAGATGGCCCTGTTTGTCAATCCCTAAAAGACCAGCTGAAGCAGGTGCTTAAAGTTATCCCCACTCAGCAGGCTCAGGAGTTAGCCGAGCTGCCAAGGGCACTATATTTTGCAGTTGACGCTATTAAGGATTCTATATATCGGGCATCACGCATTACGCTCTTGCTAGTGCATATGCGTAGCATCCTGTGGTTGAAAAATTGGTCAGCCGAGGCGCCATGCAAAAAGCTTTTGACTGGTTCTGTTTCACCGAGAACGGCTGTTCAGGGATGATTTGGACAAATACATCCAAAAGATTTCAAATGGGATAAGTACTCTCTTACCAGTTAAGAGAAGGAGTAAGTGGCTCTCATTTAAACGGGCCTCTTCTCCTGGGCCTGGGGCATCAGCCTCTAGGCAGTTGCGACGGCCTCCGCTGCCAGGTTCAAGAGGTAAACCTCAAGGTCAAGCTCAGGGACAGAAGAAGTCCTGGGGAAGGAAATTTACAAAGCAGAATACTAAGGCCTCTCTATGAAGGGGCGCCCCGACACGATCGGGTGGGGGGAAGACTTCTGCAAATCTCAGGGGTCTGGCAGGAAGAGTTTCAGGACAGATGGGTCATCTCCACGGTAGCTCTAGGTTACAAACTCGAGTTCAGAGAGTTCCCATCTCCTCGTTTTCTGAGGTCAAACGTCCCCAAAGATCCAGAGAAAAACTCCCAGATGATGCCTTACTGAGGCGAAACGCGTCGGGACACGATTTGCTGATGCCACTGCTGCCAGAATCTTATATATGCCTTAACGTTTTTTTGTACATGTGAGTACCCATCTATCTGATTTTAATAAATTTTAATCGCTTGACCTTATTACACTATGTGGTTTCACTCTTTTATTGTCGGTAACACCACCGTGGATGAACCATACACCGCTCATTATCTTCACCTTGAGTTTCTCTGGATCATCTAGTGCAAGGCCTTGCCCGTGGTTACTGTGCATCTTAGCCGGGAGTTGCTGTTCTTATCCGTGTAATCAAAACACCATCCAGCGCATTTGACTCATACGGCGTAAGCCTACCTGAGTCCACGACAGTTGGTAAGCCTTCTTCCAATTGGTGGCGGACCCCTTCAGACAAGCTGCACAAGTCACTTTATGTCTCCTACAACACCTACTTATGTCACAATTTGGTGTATCATTTATAGTTGTAGATTTATTTTACAACTTTTTATGTGATTTTTAACATCCATCTTTGGTTCATTAGAGATACTCATAATAGATCACGTTCTTTGCACCTATTTGTGTTTTCATAACTGTCACTATTTATGATTATTTTGGGTCATATTATGGTCACTGTGTGATGTTTCCCACCATATCCAGTGTCTTTATATTTTAACATTGGTCATTTGTGTGTTAGACACTTATTATTTTGATATAATTTTGATGTACACCTATTACATCATTGTATATCATCTCACACTATATGTTCGGCATTATAGAACATTTTGAGCGCCGCACTTTATATATTCAAGATATTGTTCTACCTTCATTTTTTCCAGAACCCTGTTCTAGGAAAGAGAAGTCACTACATTGTCTTGATGTAGTGAGAGCAGTCAAAGTCTATTTAAAAGCGACTGCTCAGTTTCGGAAAGACTGATGTTCTATTTGTGCTGCCAGAAGGTCCTAGGAAAGGACAGGCAGCATCGAAGTCTACTTTGTCTAGATGGAGTCGACAAGTTATTATACGAGTTCCACCTTTTCAAATCAAAGCGCACTCTACAAGAGCAGTTAGTGCTTCATGGGCAGTGCATCACTAAGCCTCCATGGCTCAAATCTGCAAGGCCGCAACTTGGTCTTCAGTCCATACATTCAATAGATTCTATCAGGTGGATGTAAAAAGGCATGAGGATATTGCCTTTGGGTGCAGTGTGCTGCGGGCAGCGGTATAGGTCCTCAAGTCTGATGGCGCCTTGATTTTTTTGTATCTCCCTCACCTCGGTTTGCATTGCTTTGGGACATCCCACATAGTTATTACTATGCTGCTCTGTGTCCCGTGATGTACGATAAAGAAAATAGGATTTTTATAACAGCTTACCTGTAAAATCCTTTTCTTGGAGTACATCACGGGACACAGAGGTCCCTCCCCTCTCCTCTGGATATATGTTATATGTATATTGCTTTGCTACAAAACTGTGTTGCCCCCTGTAAGGGAGGGGGTTATATGGGGAGGCAACTTCCTGTTTAGGGTGTGCCAGTGTCCATCACCTGAAGGTGGCCTATAACCCACATAGTTATTACTATGCTGCGCTGTGTCCCGTGTTGTACTCCAAGAAAAGTTTTTTTACAGGTAAGCTGTTCTAAAAAATCCTATTTTTTGTGGGGGGGGGGGGGGGGGGGGCCTGACTGGCAGTTTGGAAATGTGGTCATAACTGGCAAAGAAAAAACACTTGCTGACCAGGCCTTTTCTGGCTCTTTTTGTTTACAATTATAAATCAGTATTTTTTGCTCGAAAATTACTCAGAATCCAAATCTATATATATATATATATATATATATATAATGTTTTATTTATAAATAAAATTTTTAATTTATTATTTTAATGCAAAAAAAAAGAAAAAACACAATATATAACCAAATTGTTTTGTAAAATATAAAAGATGTTACGCCGAGTAAATAGATACCCAACATGTCACGCTTTAAAATTGTGCACACTTATGGAATGGCGACAACTATGATACTTAAAAAAACTCCATAAGTGATGCTTTAAACATTTATTACAGGTTACCTGTTTAGCATTACAGAGGAGGTCTAGTGCTAGAATTCTAATGCCACGTACACACGATCGGACTTTTCAGCCGGATTATCTGCCGGACTTTCCAGCGGAGGTTCGCCGGACTTTCCGAACGTGCGGACTTGCACACACACGCCAGTACTTTTCCTGCGGACAATCCGCCAGAGTTTAGGCGGAAGTCTGCGGGACTTTTGAAATGAACGGAATTGCCTCACACACAGAGAAGACTGGACTAGCGAAGGAAGTCAATGTCGCCGCCTTGATTGAAACCTCACTAGTCACCTGGTATGGATTTAAAGGGGAATCCCTACGCCGAAAAAGCGGCGTGGGGGTCCCCCCCAAATTCATATTAGACCCTTATCCGAGCACGCAGCCCGGCATGTTGATGAGGACAAGGGCCTCTTCCCGACAACCCTGGCCGTTGGTTGTCGAGGTCTGCGGGCGGGGGGCTTATTGGAATCCGGAAGCCCCCTTTAATAAGGGGGCCCCTAGATACCGGCCCCCCACCCTATGTGAATGAGTATGGGATACAATGTACCCCTACCCATTCACCTAAGGGAAAAAAGTGTAAATAAAAAACACAACACAATTTTTTTAAAATACTTTATTGCACAGCTCCGGGGGTCTTCTTCCGTCTTGGGGGTCTTCTCGCCGGACTCCTCCGCTATCTTCTGCTAGCTCTTTTACTAGCGGAGGAGCCCGGCTTTCTCCTTCGTCGCCACCGCCGTCTGGGGGTCTTGTTCCGACTTCGGGGGTCTTGTCCCGCTCTTCTGTTCTTCTTGCCGGGCCTCCGCTATCTTCTTCTAGCTCTTTTACTAGCGGTGCCCCGGGCTTCTGTCGCTGTCGCTATCATCTTCTTCTTCTTACAAGCATGGAGGGATGGGGGCGCTTTCGATTTTTCATCCCTTTTATTTCTCTTACAAGAAATGAAAACATCCCTTGTAATAGAAATAAGGGATGACGGGTCCTCTTTAAGGAGAGATCTGGAGTCAATAAGATGACTGCAAATCTCTCCACTACCTTTAAAACCAAAAGATCAAAAAAAGAGTTTTATTTCTGCCCTAGAACTTAAGTGACGTCACTATGACGTCAATGACGTCTCTATGGTCCTCCAAGACCATAGAGATGATCTGGTCTCTGGGAACCTCTATGGCCAGCCACGGGACCTGTCGGAAGATTTTACTCCCTTCCTGACCAGAGCACCTTTTACAATTTGGCGCTGCGTCGCTTTAACTGACAATTGCGTGGTCGTGCAACGCTGTTCCCAAACAAAATTTGCGTCCATTTTTTTCCACAAGTTGAGCTTTTTTTGGTGGTATTTGATCACCTCTGCGGTTTTAATTTTTTGTGCTATAAACAAAAAAAGAGCGACAATTTTGAAAAAAAACAATATTTTTTACTTTTTGGTAAATAAAATAAAAAATAAATAAAAAATGTCTTCATTAGTTTAGGCCAATATATATTCTTCTACATATTTTTGGTAAAAAAAAATAGCAATAAGCGTATATTGATTGGTTTGCGCAAAAGTTATATCATCTACAAACTATGGGAAAGATTTATGGCATTTTTATAATATTTTTTTTTTTTACTAGTAATGGCGGTGATCTGCGATTTTTAGTGGTATTGCGATGGACAGATCAGACACTTTTCACACTTTTTTTGGACCATTGACAATTATACAGCGATCAGTGCTATAAAAATGCATCAATTACTGTCTAAATGTCACTGGCAAGGAAGGGGTTAACTCTAGGGGGCGATCAAGGGGTTAAATGTGTGTTCCCATTGGGAAATTGGGAAATGTGAAATTCCGACGGAAAATGTCCAATCGGACCAAGTTGTCGGAAAATCCGACCGTGTGTGGGCTTCATCTGACTTTTTCCGTCGGAAAATTTGAGATCCTGCTCTCAAATTTTCCGACAACAAAATCCGATCAGACTTTTTCCGATCGTGTGTAGAGAATTCCAACGGACAAAGTGCCACGCATGCTCAGATCAAATTAGGAGACCAAACCTATTGGCTACTAGCCTCTACGTAGTTCCGCCGTACACAACGAACGTCACCACATTCAGAATGATCGGATTTTCCGACAACTTTGTCCGACCGCGTGTATGCAACACCAGTGTCGGACAATATCCATTGGAAAAATTCTGACGTATTTTGTGGTCGGAATTTCCAACCGTGTCTACGGGGCATTACTCTGTGGGGACTGACTGGGGGAGGAGACATTTTTTCCTACTTAGTAGGAACAAACAATGTTTCCCCTTCCCTGACAGCACAGGGATTTGTGTGCTGTCAGGGAAGAGGAATTATTTTAAGCTGATAATCAGTGGGTAATAATTGATGATTCCTAGTTCCTAGAAAGTATGTGGAAAAATGAACTTCCGGTCTCTCCTAACCCCCACCTGTCAGTCCGCGTATCGTCACAACACACGTGACACTCATAGGGTATGGAGTCAGGTGTTAGATACACTGCACAAATTAAGTGAGAGCAACGGCGATGAGGGAATTTGACACTGATTTGAATAAAACCCCTTGATCCCCGCCTACCATTAAAAATTAAAACCTCCCCCCTATTGATTCTCTATAGTTAATTCTCAAGAGTGACCCAGTGGTTTGAATGTAAGGTTCTTGCCAGTGACACTTTACACAGTAATAATGAGGTTTGCATATTTTGGGATCCGAGCGCCAATATAAAATGGGAACCTTTTTAGGATGCGAGACCCGAAAGATATATGTGCACCTCGCGCAATGAGAGATATAGCACGTCGTATTGCCATCATAGTGGTTAATATGAATAAAACGGGATCAAAGGTGTATCAAAAAAATAAAATATGAGGTCCTAGCCGGATAATATAAAGAATAAACCCTAAAAACAATAAAAATATTAATAATTTGAGATGGGTTTCTATTATTCACTTTTATGGTACATTCACTTCATTTACACGTATTTATTTACCGTATATTTATAAAAGGGATAAGGTTACCCATGTAGGGATTTGGTCCCATAGGAGACAATCATTACAGGGTTTAGCGTACTTTTTAAAACAGGGATTGTGTGGTCAGGGAAGAGGAAACATTGTTTGTTTCGCCCAGGGGAGCCATTCTAGTGTTAACCCCTTTCTTGCAATACAGATGGCGCGTGCACGCGATGACGGGCTGGTCGGGAACCAGTGTACGGGATTTCGCCCAGGGGACATTCTGCCGCTAGCGTGAGCTGGTCGGGAACCAGTTAACACTAGCATTAGCCTTCTAAAAAGTGATTCATGGTAGTTCACTCTTCAAAAGGCGTTTGACATGATGCCTCCTCGCTGCCTGCTTTAACCCCTGGAAACCTGCACCACGGCGCCGCAACCAGTTGCATTGCATGTTGTTGTGCCGCAACAGTTACATAGGTCACATTCTGCAGACGGTACTGCCCAAAGAATACGTTGGGGGGGATCATTGTTGCTGCACCACAATGCAGAGCATCACGGGCCATGACATGTATACACTTCCGTCTGCTGACTTTGCAGCTTAAAGAGTAACTGCACTTTTGTTGAGAAAAGAATATTCCCCTCTGGGTGATCGATGTACATTGCAGGGATTAAAACAAACTTTGTTGTAGATTCCTACCTTTTGTTATTCTGAAGAAATCCCTGTACAGGAGGAAGCGAGTTTTGGGCAGGAGGTGAAGAGATCTAAGACCATTGCTTTTACACGGTCAGAAGTGACGTTTCTGTCCCTCACACGGTGACGGATGGAGAACTCTTAGAGACAGTAGTCTGCATGGAGATGCAGGAGGAGTAACAGTCTGCATGAAGATGAAGGAGAAGATTTATACTTAATCTAACATGCACATTAAATCTTCAGGCTCTACCTTTGTTCAAAGTGTATTGACTTCTTTAAATATGATAGCAATGATTAATTCCATGGGCATCCCATATCCCATATCCAACCCCCCCCCCCCCCCCCAATAAAACAACAAAAACAAAGCTTGCAAAAGACTGTTCATTGTCTCTGGAAAGGATGCATGAAGTCTGGCAGTGGGGTGATTTGGCGGATTGTTTGTCAGTAGTGCTAACACCATGGCTACATATATACTGTATGTAGCACAGGTTAGGTTAGTGTCGTGGTCAGTGTAGGAATCAGGTAGGTTGGTGTAGTGTCAGTGTTGGAATCAGGTAGGTTGGTGTAGTGGTCAGTGTAGGAATCAGGTAGGTTGGTGTAGTGGTCAGTGTAGTTGGACAGGGATCAGTGTAGTGGTCAGTGTAGGAATCAGGTGTCAGTGAAGTGGACAGGTAGGTTAGTGTAGAGTCAATAAGGAAATCTGGTAAGGTCAGTGTGGAATAGAAGGTAGGTTGGTGTAGTGGTCAGTGTAGTAGACAGGGTGGTCAGTGTAGGAATCTAACACACTAGAAGTCCTGTGGGTGCTTCTGCAAAGAAAAATAGAGGAGCTCTGTGTGATGCCACTAACACACTAGAAGTCCTGTGGGTGCTTCTGCAAAGAAAATAGAGGAGCTCTGTGTGATGCCACTAACACACTAGAAGTCCTATAGGTGCTTCTGGGAAGAAAATATAGGTCTGTGTGATGGGACTAACACACTTCAAGTCCTATGGGTGCTTCTGGGAAGAAAATATAGGTCTGTGTGATGGGACTAACACACTTCAAGTCCTATAGGTGCTTCTGGGAACAAAATATAGGATCTCTGTGTGATGGGACTAACACACTTCAAGTCCTATAGGTGCTTCTGGGAACAAAATATATGATCTCTGTGTGATGGGACTAACACACTTCAAGTCCTATAGGTGCTTCTGGAACAAAATATATGATCTCTGTGTGATGGGACTAACACACTTCAAGTCCTATAGGTGCTTCTGGAACAAAATATATGATCTCTGTGTGATGGGACTAACACACTTCAAGTCCTATAGGTGCTTCTGGGAACAAAATATATGATCTCTGTGTGATGGGACTAACACACTTCAAGTCCTATAGGTGCTTCTGGAACAAAATATATGATCTCTGTGTGATGGGACTAACACACTTCAAGTCCTATAGGTGCTTCTGGGAAGAAAATATAGGAGCTCTGCCTGCCTGCCACGAACACACTACAAGTCCTATAGGTGCTTCTGGGAACAAAATATAGGAGCTCTGCCTGCCTGCCTGCCAGGAACACACTACAAGTCCTATAGGTGCTTCTGGGAAGAAAATATAGGAGCTCTGCCTGCCTGCCACCAACACACTACAAGTCCTATAGGTGCTTCTTGGAACAAAATATAGGAGCTCTGCCTGCCTGCCACAAACACACTACAAGTCCTATAGGTGCTTCTGGGAACAAAATATAGGAGCTCTGCCTGCCTGCCACGAACACACTACAAGTCCTATAGGTGCTTCTGGGAACAAAATATAGGAGCTCTGCCTGCCTGCCACGAACACACTACAAGCCCCTCTTTCTAAATCAATCTTTGTAAATGAATCTATCTAACTCAATCTCTCTAAGTAAATCTCTCTAACTAACTAAATCCAGCAGAGTGTCACAGATCTATCCTGCTCTATCTGCGCCGGAACAGCATGTGACTGGCGCAGACGGCGTGGCGGCCTTTTATAGGGGGGGGGCGTGTACTAAAGCCCCTGAGCTGTAATTGGCTACAGGCGTCCTGCCTGTAGCCAATTATGGCTCTTCGAGTTTCCGGGGCTGTGATTGGCCAAGCATGCGGGGTCACAGTTCATGCTTGGCCAATCATCAGCCAGCAATGCACTGCGCCGGCCGCGCCGGCCGCAATGCATCGCGGGGCCGCTCGCATCACACGAACGTGATGCGAGCGGCCAAAATAGTTCTGGGCTCGCCGAGCGAGCGAACGCCCGGTGCTCGATGCGAACGTGGGTTCGCATCGAGCACCGGGCCCATCCCTACTGACAAACAATCCGCCAAATCACCCCACTGCCAGACTTCATGCATCCATTCCAGAGACAATGAACAGTCTTTTGCAAGCTTTGTTTTTGTTGTTTTATTGGGGGGGGGGGAACCTGGATAGGGATATGGGATGCCCATGGAATTAATCATTGCTATCATATTTAAAGAATTCAATACACTTTGAACAAAGGTAGAGCCTAAAGATTTAATGTGCATGTTAGATTAAGTATAAGTCTTCTCCTTCATCTTCATGCAGACTGTTACTCCTCCTGCATCTCCATGCAGACTACTGTCTCTAAGAGTTCTCCATCCGTCACCATTGGAGGGACAGAAACGTCACTTCTGACCGTGTAAAAGCAATGGTCTTAGATCTCTTCACCTCCTGCCCAAAACTCGCTTCCTCCTGTACAGGGATTTCTTCAGAATAACAAAAGATAGGAATCTACAACAAAGTTTGTTATAATCCCTGCAATGTACATCGATCACCCAGAGGGGAATATTCTTTTCTCAACAAAAGTGCAGTTACTCTTTAAGCTGCAAAGTCAGCAGACGGAAGTGTATACATGTCATGGCCCGTGATGCTCTGCATTGTGGTGCAGCAACAATGATCCCCCCCAACATATTCTTTGGGCAGTACCGTCTGCAGAATGTGACCTATGTAACTGTTGCGGCACAACAACGTGCAATGCAACTGGTTGCGGCGCCGTGGTGCAGGTTTCCAGGGGTTAAAGCAGGCAGCAAGGAGGCATCATGTCAAACGCATTTTGAAGAGTGAACTACCATGAATCACTTTTTAGAAGGCTAATGCTAGTGTTAACTGGTTCCCGACCAGCTCACGCATCTGTATTGCGGCAGAATGGCTCCCCTGGGCGAAATCCCGTACAGCTACATCCATCCCTTTTGGTGCCACCAGAGGGCGGAGGACCTGATGCCCGTGGCCGACGGCAATCGCGTGCACGAGCGCCAGCGCGGATAAAAATGCATCAATTACTGTGTAAATGTCACTGGCAAGAAAGGGGTTAACACTAGGGGGCGATCAAGGGGTTAAATGTGTGTTCCCTCAGTGTGTTCTAACTGTGTGGGGACTGACTGGGGGAGGAGACATTTTTTCCTACTTAGTAGGAACAAACAATGTTTCCTCTTCCCTGACAGCACACAAATCCCTGTGCTGTCAGGAAAGAGGAAACATTGTTTGTTCCTACTAAGTAGGAAAAAAATGTCTCCTCCCCCAGTCAGTCCCCACAGAGTAATGCCCCGTACACACGGTCGGAAATTCCGACCACAAAATACGTCAGAATTTTTCTAATGGATTTTGTCCGACACTGGTGTTGCATACACACGGTCGGACAAAGTTGTCGGAAAATCCGATCATTCTGAAGGTGGTGACGTTCGTTGTGTAAGACGGAACTACGTAGAGGCTAGTAGCCAATAGGTTTGGTCTCCTAATTTGATCTGAGCATGCGTGGCACTTTGTCCGTTGGAATTCTCTACACACAATCGGAAAAAGTCTGATCGGATTTTGTTGTCGGAAAATTTGAGAGCAGGATCTCAAATTTTCCGACGGAAAAAGTCAGATGAAGCCCACACACGGTCGGATTTTCCGACAACATGGTCCCATTGGACATTTTCCGTCGGAATTTCACATTTCACAATTTCCCAATGGGAACACACATTTAACCCCTTGATCGCCCCCTAGAGTTAACCCCTTCCTTGCCAGTGACATTTACACAGTAATTGATGCATTTTTATAGCACTGATCGCTGTATAATTGTCAATGGTCCAAAAAAAGTGTGAAAAGTGTCTGATCTGTCCGTTGCAATGTCACAGTACCGCAAAAAATCGCAGATCACCGCCATTACTAGTAAAAAAAAAAAATATTATAAAAAATGCCATTAATCTTTCCTGTAGTTTGTAGATGCTATAACTTTTGCGCAAACCAATCAATATACGCTTATTGCTAATTTTTTTTTACCAAAAATATGTAGAAGAATATATATTGGCCTAAACTAATGAAGACATTTTTTATTTATTTTTTATTTTATTTACCAAAAAGTAAAAAATATTGTTTTTTTTCAAAATTGTCGCTCTTTTTTTGTTTATAGCACAAAAAATTTAAACCGCAGAGGTGATCAAATACCACCAAAAAAAGCTCAACTTGTGGAAAAAAATGGACCCAAATTTTGTTTGGGAACAGCGTTGCACAACCGCGCAATCGTCAGTTAAAGCGACGCAGCGCCAAATTGTAAAAGGTGCTCTGGTCAGGAAGGGAGTAAAATCTTCCGACAGGTCCTGCGGCTGGCCATAGAGGTTCCCAGAGACCAGATCATCTCTATGGTCTTGGAGGACCATAGGTACGTCATTGACGTCACTTAAGTTCTAGGGCAGAAATAAAAATCTTTTTTTGATCTTTTGCTTTTAAAGGTAGTGGAGAGATTTGCAGTCATCTTATTGACTCCAGATCTCTCCTTAAAGAGGACCTGTCATCCCTTATTTCTATTACAAGGGATGTTTTCATTTCTTGTAAGAGAAATAAAAGGGATGAAAAAAATAAATAAAGGGATAGTGTAAAAATAAAATAAATAAAATAAATGATAAAAAGAAAAATCGAAAGCGCCCCCATCCCTCCATGCTTGGAAGAAGAAGAAGATAGCGATGGCGACATAAGCCCGGGCCACCGCTAGTAAAAGAGCTGGAAGAAGATAGCGGAGGCCCGGCAAGAAGAACAGAAGAGCGGGACAAGACCCCCGAAGTCGGAACAAGACCCCCAGACGGCGGTGGCGACGAAGGAGAAAGCCGGGCTCCTCCGCTAGTAAAAGAGCTAGCAGAAGATAGAGGAGGAGTCTGGCGAGAAGACCACTCAAGACGGAAGAAGACCCCCGGAGCTGTGCAATAAAGTATTTTTAAAAATTGTGTTGTGTTTTTTATTTACACTTTTTTCCCTTAGGTGAATGGGTAGGGGTACATTGTACCCCATACTCATTCACATAGGGTGGGGGGCCGGTATCTGGGGGTCCCCTTATTAAAGGGGGCTCCCGGATTCCGATAAGCCCCCCCCACCCGCAGACCTCGACAACCAACGGTCAGGGTTGTCGGGAAGAGGCCCTTGTCCTCATCAACATGGGGACAAGGTGCTTTGGGGTGGGGGGGCCGCAGGGCCCCCCCCTTTCCCCAGGGCACCCCCATGTTGAGGGCACGCGGCCTGGTATGGCTCAGGAGGGGGGGCACTCGCTTGTCCCCACCCCCTTTCCTGACCTGCCGGGCTGCGTGCTCGGATAAGGGCCTGATATAGATTTGGGGGGGACCCCCACGCCGTTTTTTCTGCGTAGGGATTCCCCTTTAAATCCATACCAGGTGACTGGGCTAGTGAGGTTTCAATCAAGGTGGCGACATTGACTTCCTTCACTAGTCCAGTCTACTCTGTGTGTGAGGAAATTCCGTTCATTTCAAAAGTCCCACAGACTTCCGCCTAAACTCCGGCGGATTGTCCGCAGGAAAAGTACGGGCGTGTGTGTGCAAGTCCGCACGTTCGGAAAGTCCGGCGAGCCTCCGCTGGAAAGTCCGGCGGATAATCCGGCCGAAAAGTCAGATCGTGTGTACGTGGCATTAGAATTCTAGCACTAGACCTCCTCTGTAACGCTAAACAGGTAACCTGTAATAAATGTTTAAAGCATCACTTATGGAGTTTTTTTAAGTATCATAGTTTGTCGCCATTCCATAAGTGTGCACAATTTTAAAGCGTGACATGTTGGGTATCTATTTACTCGGTGTAACATCTTTTATATTTTACAAAACAATTTGGTTATATATTGTGTTTTTTCTTGCATTAAAATAAATAAATTAAACATTTTATATATATATATATATATACTGTATATATGTTTGGGGTTCTGAGTATTTTTCAAGCAAAAAATACTGATTTATAATTGTAAACAAAAAGAGCCAGAAAAGGCCTGGTCGGCAAGTGTTTTTTCTCTGCCAGTTATGACCACATTTCCAAACTGCCAGTCAGGGACCCCCCCCCCCCCCCCCCACAAAAAATAGGATTTTTTAGAACAGCTTACCTGTAAAAAACTTTTCTTGGAGTACAACACGGGACACAGCGCAGCATAGTAATAACTATGTGGGGTGATGGACACTGGCACACCCTAAACAGGAAGTTGCCTGCCTATATAACCCCCTCCCTTACAGGGGGCAACACAGTTTTGTAGCAAAGCAATATACATATAACATATATCCAGAAGAGAGGGGAGGGACCTCTGTGTCCCGTGATGTACTCCAAGAAAAGGATTTTACAGGTAAGCTGTTATAAAAATCCTATTTTCTTTATCGTACATCACGGGACACAGAGCAGCATAGTAATAACTATGTGGGATGTCCCAAAGCAATGCAAACTGAGGTGAGGGAGACACAAAAAAATCAAGGCGCCATCAGACTTGAGGACCTATACTGCTGCCCGCAGCACACTGCACCCAAAGGCAATACCCTCATGCCTTTTTACATCCACCTGATAGAATCTGGTGAATGTATGGACTGAAGACCAAGTTGCGGCCTTGCAGATTTGAGCCATGGGGGCTTAGTGATGCACTGCCCATGAAGCACTTACTGCTCTTGTAGAGTGCGCTTTGATTTGAAAAGGTGGAACTCGTATAATAACTTGTCAACTCCATCTAGACAAAGTAGATTTCGATGCTGCCTGTCCTTTCCTAGGACCTTCTGGCAGCACAAATAGAACATCAGTCTTTCCGAAACTGAGCAGTCGCTTTTAAATAGACTTTGACTGCTCTCACTACATCAAGACAATGTAGTGACTTCTCTTTCCTAGAACAGGGTTCTGGAATAAATGAAGGTAGAACAATATCTTGAAAATATAAAGTGTGGCGCTCAAAATGTTCAATAATGCCGAACATATAGTGTGAGATGATATACAATGATGTAATAGGTGTACATCAAAATTATATCAAAATAATAAGTGTCTAACACACAAATGACCAACGTTAAAATATAAAGACACTGGATATGGTGGGAAACATCACACAGTGACCATAATATGACCCAAAATAATCATAAATAGTGACAGTTATGAAAACACAAATAGGTGCAAAGAACGTGATCTATTATGAGTATCTCTAATGAACCAAAGATGGATGTTAAAAATCACATAAAAAGTTGTAAAATAAATCTACAACTATAAATGATACACCAAATTGTGACATAAGTAGGTGTTGTAGGAGACATAAAGTGACTTGTGCAGCTTGTCTGAAGGGGTCCGCCACCAATTGGAAGAAGGCTTACCAACTGTCGGGGACTCAGGTAGGCTTACGCCGTATGAGTCAAATGCGCTGGATGGTGTTTTGATTACACGGATAAGAACAGCAACTCCCGGCTAAGATGCACAGTAACCACGGGCAAGGCCTTGCACTAGATCAGGGGTCTCCAAACCCCGGCCCGCGGGCCAGATGCGGCCCGCGGGTATGTTTTATCCGGCCCCCAGCTTGCCCAGACTCTGCCAACACAGCACTGCCGATCTGCTGGCTTTTAAAAGCAGCTGCTGTTATCGGCAGTCTATGTCTGACAGGTCCAGGACAAAAAGCCGCTTCCCGCACACCCTCCCATTAGGGATGCAATGGATCGTCGCCGATCCGTGATCCGAACGGGTCACCCCGTTCGGATCGGCACACCCCGCGACTCCGCGGCCTCGGCCTTAGGAAAGGCCGCGGCTTCGGCCTAGCTCCGGAGCGTCGGCGGCCATCTTGGTACACCCGGCGGCCTTAGGAAAGGCCGCGGCATCGGCCTAGCTCCGGAGCGGTGGCCATTTTGGTACACCCGGCCACTGTTTACAATGTGATCGCTCCGTCAAATGACAGAGCGATCACTTGTAAACAAACTGCATTACCCAGCCAATGTACTCTGCATTACCCAGCCAATGTACTCTGCATTACCCAGCCAATGTACTCTGCGATACTCTGCATTACCCAGCCAATACTCTGCGATACTCTGCATTACCCAGCCAATACTCTGCATTACCCAGCCAATACTCTGCGATACTCTGCATTACCCAGCCGATACTCTGCGATACTCTGCATTACCCAGCCGATACCCAGCCAATACTCTGCATTACCCAGCCGATACCCAGTCAATACTCTGCCATACCCAGCCGATACCCAGCCAATACTCTGCGATACCCAGCCAATACTCTGCGATACCCAGCCAATACTCTGCGATACCCAGCCAATACTCTGCGATACCCAGCCAATACTCTGCGATACCCAGCCAATATTACAGTGGGGGAGATGACGTGAATATTACAGTGGGGGGGAGAGGACGTGGATATTACAGTGGGGGGAGAGGACGTGGATATTACAGTGGGGGGAGAGGACGTGGATATTACAGTGGGGGGAGAGGACGTGGATATTACAGTGGGGGGAGAGGACGTGGATATTACAGTGGGGGAGATGACGTGGATATTACAGTGGGGACTATATGGTGGCGGAATTTTCACAGGTTTTTGCAAATTCAATTATTATTTGCTGATCCGAAAAATGATCCGTGACTCCTGATCCGAGGATCGATCCGATCCGTGAGTTTTTTGAT
Organism: Lithobates sylvaticus; assembly: GCA_028564925.1. Taxonomy (NCBI): domain Eukaryota; kingdom Metazoa; phylum Chordata; class Amphibia; order Anura; family Ranidae; genus Lithobates; species Lithobates sylvaticus. Next base: position 60,888,378 of record CM053037.1, on the reverse strand, counting down.
CCGTTGCACCCCTACCTCCCATGCTTCCAGAGGATTGGCTACTGTGCTGAGCTGAGGATTGGCTGCTAGGCGGTGACGTCATCAGCGTAGCGCCTCCCGGCTTCCTGCCCGTTGTTTGCATTAGGAATCCTTACAGCCTGCATGTGTAGCAGTGGGCGGGAGTGCAGGAGGTCTAAAGTCGGCTCCTACAGTGAAGAAGTCGGCTTGTACAGGCAAGCGTCAAATGGGCATAAGTCCGCACACATACATCTGCTGGGGACACTGATAATGAGGAATTCTATGCTGGGGACACTGATAATGGGGACATCTAAGCTGGGGACACTGATAATGGGGAAATCTAAGCTGGGGACACTGATAATGGGGAAATCTAAGCTGGGGACACTAATATGGACATCTGTGCTGGGGACACTAATATGGACATCTGTGCTGGGGACACTAATATGGACATCTGTGCTGGGGACACTAATATGGACATCTGTGCTGGGGACACTAATATGGACATCTGTGCTGGGGACACTGATAATGGGGACATCTATGCTGGGGACACTGATAATGGGGACACTGATAATGGGGACACTGATAATGGGGACACTGATAACGGGGACACTGATAACGGGGACACTGATAACGGGGACAGTGATAATGGGGACATCTATGCTGGGGACAGTGATAACGGGGACATCTATGCTGGGGACACTGATAACGGGGACATCTATGCTGGGGACGCTGATAAGGGGGACATCTATGCTGGGGACGCTGATAAGGGGGACATCTATGCTGGGGACGCTGATAATGGGGACATCTATGCTGGGGACGCTGATAATGGGGACATCTATGCTGGGGACGCTGATAATGGGGACATCTATGCTGGGGACATCTAAGCTGGGTACACTGATAATGGGGAAATCTCTGCTGGGGACAACTCTGCTGGGGACACTGATAATGGGGACAACTATGCTGGGGACGCTGATAATGGGGACATCTATGCTGGGGACATCTATGCTGGGGATGCTGATAATGGGGACATCTATGCTGGGTACACTGATAATGGGGAAATCTATGCTGGGTACAACTCTGCTGGGGACACTGATAATAGGGACATCTAAGCTGGGGACACTGATAATGGGGACATCTAAGCTGGGGACACTGATAATGGGGAAATCTCTGCTGGGGACACTGATAATGGGGACAACAATGCTGGGGACACTGATAATGGGAGACTGATGGGGACACAGATATGGGGGACATTGATATTGGGGGGACTCTGATGGGGAAACAAACGCGCAGAAGTTTTCGGCCCCCGAATACTTGTAAAATCTAGAATGTGGCCCTCGTGTTGAAAAGTTTGGAGACCCCTGCACTAGATGATCCAGAGAAACTCAAGGTGAAGATAATGAGCGGTGTATGGTTCATCCACGGTGGTGTTACCGACAATAAAAGAGTGAAAACACATAGTGTAATAAGGTCAAGCGATTAAAATTTATTAAAATCAGATAGATGGGTACTCACATGTACAAAAAAACGTTAAGGCATATATAAGATTCTGGCAGCAGTGGCATCAGCAAATCGTGTCCCGACGCGTTTCGCCTCAGTAAGGCATCATCTGGGAGTTTTTCTCTGGATCTTTGGGGACGTTTGACCTCAGAAAACGAGGAGATGGGAACTCTCTGAATTCGAGTTTGTAACCTAGAGCTACCGTGGAGATGACCCATCTGTCCTGAAACTCTTCCTGCCAGACCCCTGAGATTTGCAGAAGTCTTCCCCCCACTCGATCGTGTCGGGGCGCCCCTTCATAGAGAGGCCTTAGTATTCTGCTTTGTAAATTTCCTTCCCCAGGACTTCTTCTGTCCCTGAGCTTGACCTTGAGGTTTACCTCTTGAACCTGGCAGCGGAGGCTGTCGCAACTGCCTAGAGGCTGATGTCCCAGGCCCAGGAGAAGAGGCCCGTTTAAATGAGAGCCACTTACTCCTTCTCTTAACTGGTAAGAGAGTACTTATCCCATTTGAAATCTTTTGGATGTATTTGTCCAAATCATCCCTGAACAGCCGTTCTCGGTGAAACAGAACCAGTCAAAAGCTTTTTGCATGGCGCCTCGGCTGACCAATTTTTCAACCACAGGATGCTACGCATATGCACTAGCAAGAGCGTAATGCGTGATGCCCGATATATAGAATCCTTAATAGCGTCAACTGCAAAATATAGTGCCCTTGGCAGCTCGGCTAACTCCTGAGCCTGCTGAGTGGGGATAACTTTAAGCACCTGCTTCAGCTGGTCTTTTAGGGATTGACAAACAGGGCCATCTTAAGAGCATTATAGGCCCCCGGGCAATAGAGTGCACTGGGGCCCTGTCTACACAATTACACACGAGAATAAAACTGCAAATTATCAATAAGGCTATATTTATTGGTACTAACAACAAAATCAATGATCAAACATTAACACAACGTTTGGGCAATATAACACAAGCTTGAAAAGCAATAAATTGAAAAAAAAAAGAAATTACAGATGGAAATGGGACAGTATAAAACCACTAATCTCCAGAGATCCCCCTCACAGCATCACAGCAGGGTCCCCAGAGAACCCCCTATCAGCAGGGTGCCCAGTGACCCCCCTCACTGAAGGGTCCCCAGAGAACCCCCTAACAGCAGGGTCCCCAGAGAACCCCCTAACAGCAGGGTCCCCAGTGACCCCCCTCACCACAGGGTCCCCAGTGACCCCTCTAACAGCAGCTTCCCCAGTGACCCCCTCACAGCAGGGTCTCCAGTGACCCCCTCACAACAGGGTCCCCAGTGACCCCCTCAAAGCAGGGTCCCCAGTGACCCACCTCAAAGCAGGATCCCCAGTGACCCCCCTCACAGCAGGGTCCCCAGAGAACCCCCTAACAGCAGGGTCCCCAGTGACCCCCTAACAGCAGGGTCCCCAGTGACCCCCCTCACAACAGGGTCCCCAGTGACCCCCTCCAAGCAGGGTCCCCAGTGACCCCCCTCAAAGCAGGAACCCCAGTGACCCACCTCACAGCAGGGTCCCCAGTGACCCACCTCACAGCAGGGTCCCCAGTGATTCCCCTCACAGCAGGGTCCTCAGTGATCCCCCTCGCAGCAGGGTCCCCAGTGACCCCCTAACAGCAGGGTCCCCATGGATTCCCCTCACAGCAGGGTCCTCAGTGATCCCCTTCGCAGCAGGGTCCCCAGTGATCCCCCTCGCAGCAGGGTCCCCAGTGACCCCCCCTCACAGCAGGGTCCCCAGAGATCCCCCTTGCAGCAGGGTCCTCAGTGATCCCCTTCGCAGCAGGGTCCTCAGTGACCCCCCTCACCACAGGGTCCTCAGTGACCCCTCTAACAGCAGCTTCCCCAGTGACCCCCTCACAGCAGGGTCCCCAGTGACCCCCTCACAGCAGGGTCCGCAGTGACCCCCTCACAGCAGGGTCTCCAGTGACCCCCTCACAGCAGGGTCCCCAGTGACCCCCCTCACAGCAGGGTCTCCAGTGACCCCCTCACAACAGGATCCCCAGTGACCCCCTTCACAGCAGGGTCCCCAGTGACCCCCCTCACCACAGGGTCCTCAGTGACCCCTCTAACAGCAGCTTCCCCAGTGACCCCCTCACAGCAGGGTCCCCAGTGACCCCCTCACAGCAGGGTCCGCAGTGACCCCCTCACAGCAGGGTCTCCAGTGACCCCCTCACAGCAGGGTCCCCAGTGACCCCCCTCACAGCAGGGTCTCCAGTGACCCCCTCACAACAGGATCCCCAGTGACCCCCTTCACAGCAGGGTCCCCAGTGACCCCCTCATAGCAGGGTCTCCAGTGACCCCCTCACAGCAGGATCCCCAGTGACCCACCTCACAGCAGGGTCCCCAGTGACCCACTTCACAGCAGGGTCCCCAGTGATTCCCCTAACAGCAGGGTCCCCAGTGACCCTCCTCGCAGCAGGGTCCTCAGTGATTCCCCTCACAGCAGGGTCCCCAGTGACCCCCCCTCACAGCAGGGTCCTCAGTGACCCCTCTAACAGCAGCTTCCCCAGTGACCCCCTCACAGCAGGGTCCCCAGTGACCCCCTCACAGCAGGGTCCCCAGTGATTCCCCTCACAGCAGGGTCCCCAGTGACCCCCTCACAGCAGGGTCCCCAGTGACCCCCCTCACAGCAGGGTCCCCAGTGACCCCCTCACAGCAGGGTCCCCAGTGACCCCCCTCACAGCAGGGTCCCCAGAGATCCTACTTACATTATGGTCCGAGTCTTCTTAGGGCAGCTACACAGGACATACACCAGGAAGCTGGTCACTGACACCAGGCAGGTTTGGAGGAGAAAGTTCCGTTTTTCTCCTACAATGAAGGCCAGGGCCAGGGGGCAGGGCAAACACCTGATTGGTTGATGGGATGCCTGTGGTCCTACCAACCAGACAGAAGCACTGACAGGGTGAGCAGTGGCACAGGAGGTGGATGCTGTCACACAGCACAGCAGATTTGCACAGACAAGGGCGCTGTTGATTAGGAATCAGCCGCAGCAGCAGACAAATTGAATGGGCATTTGTAAATGGATTTGGTGACACTTGCAATCTGGCGCAACCCCTCCAGCCTCAAAAAACTCCGCCCAGCAGGGCAAGTCTCCCTCCCGCCCATGCCTTGTACCGGTGTTCTATCACCAAGTGTCCGGCTGTCACTAGGTGTCCGAAGTGTACTGCGCATGCGCAGTACGGAGCATTAAGTTTTTCGGAAATTGTCGGAAGATGAACGGCGCCTACGCCATGAGTCGAGGAGAAGCCCCCACCATCCAAGCGGACATAAGGTTAGTCAAACTTAGAGGGCCCCTCGCGGGCTCGCTTCGTTCGCCACGCTTCGGGCACGGCCTCGCTACGCTCGGCTCTTTTATATTCTAACTCTATGTCCACTTGGATGGTGGGGCTTGAAAGTGGACTCACGTCGCAGGCGCCGTTCATCCTCGGCAATTTTCGGAATCAGGGTGTCCTGTGTACTGCGCATGCGCAGTACACCTCGGACACTTCGTGATGGGGGACTGGTAATGATACAACACCGGATCTGCATACTATCCTACATGG
>CM053037.1:60787688-60882867 GCA_028564925.1 Lithobates sylvaticus | reverse complement strand
TTCCGTCTTGGGGGGTCTTCTCGCCGGACTCCTCCGCTATCTTCTGCTAGCTCTTTTACTAGCGGAGGAGCCCGGCTTTCTCCTTCGTCGCCACCGCCGTCTGGGGGTCTTGTTCCGACTTCGGGGGTCTTCTGTTCTTCTTGCCGGGCCTCCGCTATCTTCTTCTAGCTCTTTTACTAGCGGTGCCCCGGGCTTCTGTCGCTGTCGCTATCATCTTCTTCTTCTTACAAGCATGGAGGGATGGGGGCGCTTTCGATTTTTCATCCCTTTTATTTCTCTTACAAGAAATGAAAACATCCCTTGTAATAGAAATAAGGGATGACGGGTCCTCTTTAAGGAGAGATCTGGAGTCAATAAGATGACTGCAAATCTCTCCACTACCTTTAAAACCAAAAGATCAAAAAAAGAGTTTTATTTCTGCCCTAGAACTTAAGTGACGTCACTATGACGTCAATGACGTCTCTATGGTCCTCCAAGACCATAGAGATGATCTGGTCTCTGGGAACCTCTATGGCCAGCCACGGGACCTGTCGGAAGATTTTACTCCCTTCCTGACCAGAGCACCTTTTACAATTTGGCGCTGCGTCGCTTTAACTGACAATTGCGTGGTCGTGCAACGCTGTTCCCAAACAAAATTTGCGTCCATTTTTTTCCACAAGTTGAGCTTTTTTTGGTGGTATTTGATCACCTCTGCGGTTTTAATTTTTTGTGCTATAAACAAAAAAAGAGCGACAATTTTGAAAAAAAACTATATTTTTTACTTTTTGGTAAATAAAATAAAAAATAAATAAAAAATGTCTTCATTAGTTTAGGCCAATATATATTCTTCTACATATTTTTGGTAAAAAAAAAATAGCAATAAGCGTATATTGATTGGTTTGCGCAAAAGTTATATCATCTACAAACTATGGGAAAGATTTATGGCATTTTTATATTTTTTTTTACTAGTAATGGCGGTGATCTGCGATTTTTAGTGGTATTGCGATGGACAGATCAGACACTTTTCACACTTTTTTTGGACCATTGACAATTATACAGCGATCAGTGCTATAAAAATGCATCAATTACTGTCTAAATGTCACTGGCAAGGAAGGGGTTAACTCTAGGGGGCGATCAAGGGGTTAAATGTGTGTTCCCATTGGGAAATTGGGAAATGTGAAATTCCGACGGAAAATGTCCAATCGGACCAAGTTGTCGGAAAATCCGACCGTGTGTGGGCTTCATCTGACTTTTTCCGTCGGAAAAATTTGAGATCCTGCTCTCAAATTTTCCGACAACAAAATCCGATCAGACTTTTTCCGATCGTGTGTAGAGAATTCCAACGGACAAAGTGCCACGCATGCTCAGATCAAATTAGGAGACCAAACCTATTGGCTACTAGCCTCTACGTAGTTCCGCCGTACACAACGAACGTCACCACATTCAGAATGATCGGATTTTCCGACAACTTTGTCCGACCGTGTGTATGCAACACCAGTGTCGGACAAAATCCATTGGAAAAATTCTGACGGATTTTGTGGTCGGAATTTCCAACCGTGTCTACGGGGCATTACTCTGTGGGGACTGACTGGGGGAGGAGACATTTTTTCCTACTTAGTAGGAACAAACAATGTTTCCCCTTCCCTGACAGCACAGGGATTTGTGTAAAAAGGAGGGTAACTAATGCTCTCAGCCAGTGAGAATAAGTAAAAACGTAAATAAAAATTGGAATATAAAATAGGGAATAGCAGCCAACAAACAAGTGATCTCACACTGCAATAATCAGTTTAAAAAGGGGGGTATGTGGCGCTAAACCCTGTAATGGTTGTCTCCTATGGGACCAAATCCCTAATGATGGGTAACCTTATGAAACAAATTCACAAAAATGCAGCCAACATATATATATATATAAATATAAATAAATACAATAATAAATGAATAAAATGGCAATAAAATCGTACGTGAAGTGAATGTACACATAAAAGTGAATAATAGAAACGTGTTGAGGTAGAGAAATATTGTTAAAATTGATAATCCAATCAAATAGCGATATCGATATAAAATGTGAAATTCAGAAATAGATAAGGAGTAGGTCTTCTATAAATCAAATATAAAGTGCACAGTGCAAAGTGCCAGTGCGTGGAAGTGAAAGACCGTAAATGAGGTCTAAAAGTGCAAAAAGAATTAATGAATGAATGAAATGTGCTATGGAAATCCAAAATGCGGCAGAGAAAAAATATTCAAAACACAAATAAAGACCAAGTGGAGGTCTGGACGTGTAAACGAGTGAATTAGAGTGTATAGAAAATAAAATATTCGAGATAACAATAATATGGCTAGAATAACCAAGAAACGATTTAAAAGTGAAAATGCCAGAAAAATGGACTCCAAGGTGGGAAAAGCAGCGAAGACTGAATATACAAGATGCACTACAAGTCCCAGTAAGCGATAAGATACATGGTGCACTAAAAGTGACAATGTGCAAATAACGATTGCAGCGAAAACACGATGCACTACAAGTCCCAGTATGCGATGAAATAAATGGTGCACTACAAGTACAGTGTGCAATCAAAATTGTTCTGAAATAACCAAAAGGAATTATTTTAAGCTGATATCACTCAGTGGGTAATAATCAGATGATTCCAAATGTAGAGAAAAGTTCCAGATAATAGAAAGTTCTATGTGACATATAAAAACACGATACAGCTCAGCGATGGTGGAACTTCCGGTCTCGGCCGATAACCGGAAGTCAACAATAGGCACCTGACTTCCTCCCTCACGCGTATCGTCACAACACACGTGACTTACTCATAGGGTATGGAGTCAGGTGTCTAATCTGCCTATATATACACTGCATTCAAATTAAGTGAGAGCAACGGCGATGCATCTAATAACATGGAGATAACAAGTATATATATCAGTTTGATTCCTAATGACGCTGATGTTGAATAAAAGCATTGCAAATATATAATTCCTAAAAATAAAATGTATAAAAGGCAAAATAATTTAATCCCCATTGCCTACCATTAAAAATTAAAACCTCCGCCATCTGGTGGCTAATCATGGGCATTCATTCTCTATAGAAAATAATAAAGGATTCTCAAGAGTGACATCCAGTGGTGGAATGTAAGGTATAACATTATAGGATTTTAAATAGTATCATCCAGTGGCCATTTAACATACTGGCCAAAAAATAAGAACTAAAATCATAGACCATGGATATGATATATAATAGAGTTTAAGGAATTCTTAATATGATTCTGGAATCTAATAAAAATGGGTAAAAATAAATAGTACTTTTTTAAGATAAATAAACGAGACCCTAAAGATGTGCCAATATAAAATGATAAAAAATCATAAATGGAACCTTTTTAGGATGTATAAACGAGACCCGAAAGATATATGTATAATTATTAATAATAATAAAAACTAGGCAATAATTATCCAAAAGTTGGGATAACCTCAATGTTGACATCCAGTGATGCAATGAGAGATATAGCACTAGGAGGTAATGGCACGTATTGCCATCTAGTGGTTAATATGAATAAAACTGATGATGAAATTCTGATCAAAGGTGTAGCAAAAAAATAAAATATGAGATAAATGCAATATTAAAATTAAATAAAATAATTTAAAATAACAAGGACCTTTTTGTATAAGTCAGGGATAGCCGGATAATATAATGAAGTAAACGCAGGTGAAAACTATTGTTAGTAATATAAATATTAAAAACAATAAAAATATTAATAATTTGAGATGGATTATCAATTTTATCAATATTTCTCTACCTCAACACGTTTCTATTATTCACTTTTATGTGTACATTCACTTCACTTACGATTTTATTGCCATTTTATTCATTTATTATTGTATTTATTTATATTTATATATATATGTTGGCTGCATTTTTGTGAATTTGTTTCATAAGGTTACCCATCATTAGGGATTTGGTCCCATAGGAGACAACCATTACAGGGATTAGCGCCACATACCCCCCTTTTTAAACAGGGATTTGTGTGCTGTCAGGGAAGAGGAAACATTGTTTGTTCCTACTAAGTAGGAAAAAATGTCTCCTCCCCCAGTCAGTCCCCACACAGTTAGAACACACTGAGGGAACACACATTTAACCCCTTAATCGCCCCTTAGTGTTAACCCCTTTCTTGCCAGTGACATTTACACAGTAATTGATGCATTTTTATCCACGCTGGCGCTCGTAAACGCGATCGCCGCCGGCCACGGGCATCGGGTCCCCCGCCCTCTGGTGGCACGAAAAAGGGATGGATGTAGCTGTACGGGATTTCACCCAGGGAAGCCATTCTGCCGCAGTATAGATGCGTGAGCTGGTCGGGAACCAGCTAACACTAGCATTAGCCTTCTAAAAAGTGATTCATGGTAGTTCACTCTTCAAAAGGCGTTTGACATGATGCCTCCTCGCTGCCTGCTTTAACCCCTCGAAACCTGCACCACGGCGCCGCAACCAGTTGCATTGCACGTTGTTGTGCCGCAACAGTTACATAGGTCACATTCTGCAGACGGTACTGCCCAAAGAATACGTTGGGGGGGATCATTGTTGCTGCACCACAATGCAGAGCATCACGGGCCATGACATGTATACACTTCCGTCTGCTGACTTTGCAGCTTAAAGAGTAACTCCACTTTTGTTGAGAAAAGAATATTCCCCTCTGGGTGATCGATGTACATTGCAGGTATTTTAACAAACTTTGTTGTAGATTCCTACCTTTTGTTATTCTGAAGAAATCCCTGTACAGGAGGAAGCAAGTTTTGGGCAGGAGGTGAAGAGATCTAAGACCATTGCTTTTACACGGTCAGAAGTGACGTTCCTGTCCCTCACACGGTGACGGGTGGAGAATCCGTATCCCTATCCAACTCCCCCCCCCCCCCCCCCCCAATAAAACAACAAAAACAAAGCTTGCAAAAGACTGTTCATTGTCTCTGGAAAGGATGCATGAAGTCTGGCAGTGGGGTGATTTGGGGGATTGTTTGTCAGTAGTGCTAACACCATGGCTACATATATATGTAGCACAGGTCAGGTTAGTGTCAGGTTAGTGTAGTGGTCAGTGTAGGAATCAGGTAGGTCAGTGAAGTGGACAGGTAGGTTAGTGTAGAAGTCAATATAGGAATCAGGTAGGTCAGTGTAGTGGTCAGTGTTGGAATCAGGTCGATTGGTGTAGTGGTCAGTGTAGTAGACAGGCTGGTCAGTGTAGGTCAGTGTAGGAATCAGGTAGGTCAGTGAAGTGGACAGGTAGGTTAGTGTAGAAGTCAATATAGGAATCAGGTAGGTCAGTGTAGTGGTCAGTGTAGTGGAGGTGGGTCAGTGTAGAGGCCAGTATAGGAATCAGGTAGGATAGTGTAGTGGTCAGGTAGGTTGGTGTATGAATCAGGTAGGTTAGTGTAGTGGTCAGGTAGGTTGGTGCATGAATCAGGTAGGTTAGTGTAGTGGTCAGTGTAGGAATCAGGCAGTGTAGTGGTCAGTATAGGAATCAGGTAGGTCAGTGTAAGGGTCAGTGTAGGAATGAGGTAGGTTAGTGTAGTGGTCAGTGTAGTGGAGGTGGGTCAGTGTAGAGGCCAGTATAGGAATCAGGTAGGTTAGTGTAGTGGTCAGGTAGGTCGGTGTATGAATCAGGTAGGTTAGTGTAGTGGTCAGTGTAGGAATCAGGTAGTGTAGTGGTCAGTATAGAAATCAGGTAGGTTATTATAGTGGTCAGTATAGGAATCAGGTAGGTTATTATAGTGGTCAGTATAGGAATCGGGTAGGTTATTGCAGTGGTCAGTGTAGGAATCAGGTAGGTCAGTGTAGTGGTCAGTGTAGGAATCAGGTAGGTTATTATAGTGGTCAGTGTAGGAATCGGGTAGGTTATTGCAGTGGTCAGTGTAGGAATCAGGTAGGTCAGTGTAGTGGTCAGTGTAGGAATCAGGTAGGTTATTATAGTGGTCAGTGTAGGAATCAGGGAGTGTAGTGGTCAGTGTAGGAATCAGGTAGGTCAGTGTAGTGGTCAGTGTAGGAATCAGGCTGGTCTGCACTTTTGTATGATGGAAAGGGACTCGGGAGTGCTAAAAGTCTGCAGATTAGGGGGTGCAAATGACTTGCCTTGCCCCGGGCGATGACAACCCACGCTACGCCACTGTGTGTGTGTAAAGGCAGGCGTCCCAATACTTTTGGTAATATAGTGTGTGTATATGCGGGGCATACATCTAGGGTGCTATGTGCATGGAGTTTGTATGTTTGCATGGGTTTCCTCCGGCAGAACACAAACATCTGAGTACATAATCTGCTCTCCGCACAAAACTGGCCCTAGACGTGTTTCAGTGTTGGCTGGACATAAGATGGTAAGCTGGACTAATGTGAAACAATCGCTGATTTCTGTATTTCCTGACTTTACAAATATAACCTCTGACCACAAGTCAAGGTTTCAGCCCAGAACCTCGGAGCACACAGCAAAGCTCATAAAGAAGAAGAGAACCAGTCATTCTTCATGTCCCTGCTATACCTGCAGATAGATTGGTGCGCTGCTGCCATCTAGTGGACACTACACATTACATCACCTATATGTATTTCTTATAAAGTCGCTCTTCTGTTATACATGCCATAGGAGAAGTTCAGTTCTCTTGGTTCACTTCATGGTGGGATCCAAAGAATTTCTGTTAAAGGACACATGGATTAAGGAGAATGGAGGGCATTGTTGCTGATCTCTTCTTCTGAAAATACTAGTTGCCTGGCTGTTTGCTGCTCTAGTGGCCTTAGTGTCCTAATGTCAATGAATTAGCTACCAATGCTGAGGATGCTTCTTGCCTGGCTGTAATAAAAGGCACTGGCTTCAATACCTATAAAAGTGTAACTCCGGACCATTTTGTACAGGGTGGGGGAAGGTAGAACCTCTGATAAATGTTATTGCCACGTGAGGCCTACTTGGGTAGATTGCGCCCCCCCCCCCGCCCCCCCCCCCCCCCCCCCCCACCCGCCCCCCCCCCCCCCCCCTTGTCACTTGGATAGGAAATAATGGACAATCTTTAATGTGATGCAAACAGCAAGACAAAGCTGTCGGGGGCTCTATCCGTCCTGTGGGCTTTTGTTGCTATGCCCCCTAAACTTCCTGACTTCAGGGACCATGTCACATACATAGCCTGCCAAAGGAGTTGTATTTCTGTCCATCCAGTCCTGAGATTTACACAGCCCAGCTAAGTTGATGACACTGCAAACAGGTCAGGAATACAATGGCGCTTGCTCTACACGCCCAACCTGTTGACTGGACAAACAGAGAGCAGAAGCATATTGATAAGGTGACCTTTCTGCTCCCTTTGCCTTCTCCTCCTATCAGCATTCTTCTTGTCGAACATTTCCATGCAGCACACCTGATCGGCATAGACATCTGTGCATACAGTTGTCTTCCAAGTCGCATCCGAAACATGCGGCTTTGAAATTGTGCGATTTCATAGCTCCCAACTGTCCCTGATTTGGAGAAATGTCCCTCTGTCCCTCATTCTTCCTCATTTGTCCCTCATTTTGGTCTGATCTATATAGATGTACAGGGGGGTCCCCGAGTTACGAACTCGTTAGGGACTGCCCGCCTGTTCTTAACTCGGAAATGTGCATGCGCAGACCGACAATTATCGCAAATTACAGACATTTCCGATGTTTGCCGCCATTTTCCGAGGCTTCGTCTGGCCGCGCATGCGCGGAACGGCCGAAAGGATGGCGGAAAATGGCGGAGGGTCCCCACATCGCCGGGTTCGTAAGTAGGGGATGTTCGTAAGTCGGGGACCCCCTGTATATACATTTTACTATTTTATCAAAAAGTGTTTCCCAGCACTAAACCTTTCATCTGATTTCTAAATTGCTGCATTTGTAAATTCCAAAAGCCAATATAAAGGAATATAAGTGGTAAAAAAAGCACTTGTGGGTCAAACCAATCTTGTTTTTTGTACAATTCTCCTTTAATCGCTTCAGCCCCGGGCGATTTTTACCCCCTTCCTGACCAGAGCACTTTTTGCAATTCGGCACTGCGTCACTTTAACTGACAATTGCGCGGTCGTGCGACGCTGTACCCAAACAAAATTGCCGTCCTTTTTTTTACCACATTTAGAGCTTTCTTTTGGTGGTATTTGATCACCTCTGCGGTCTTTATTTTTTTACGCTATAAACAAAAAAAGAGCGACAATTTTGAAAAAAAAAATCATTATTTTTTTACTTTTTGCTATAATAAATATCCCCCAAAAATATCTAAAAAAATGTTTTTCCTTAGTTTAGGCCGATACGTATTCTTCTACATATTTTGGTAAAAAAAAAAATCGCAATAAGCATATATTGATTGGTTTGCCCAAAAGTTATAGCGTCTACAAAATAGGGGATAGTTTTATGGCTTTTTTTTTTACTAGTAGTAATGGCGGCATTCTGCGATTTTTATTGGGACTGCGACATTATGGCGGACACGTCAGACAATTTTGACACATTTTTGGGACCATTGGCATTTTTACAGTGATCAGTACTATGAAAATGCATTGATTACTGTAATGCCGCGTACACACGGTCGGACATTCCGACCACAAAAATCCGTCTGATTTTTTCAGACCGATTTTGTCCAAAACTTGTCTTGCACACGGTCGGACAAAGTTGCCGGAAAATCCGATCGTTCCGAACGAGGTGACGTATAAAAACGTACGACGGGACTACGTAGAGGCTAGTAGCCAATAGCTTCCGTCTCCAAATTTCTTCTGAGCATGCGTGGCACTTTGTGCGTCAGAATTCTCTACACACGATCGGAAAAAGTCTGATCGGATTTTGTTGTTAAATTTTTTCCGGCGGAAGTTCAGACGGAAAAAGCCCGCTAGAGCCCACACACAATCGGATTTTCCGACAACATAATCCGATCAGACTTTTTCCATCGGAATATCCGACCGTGTGTACGGGGCATGAAAATGTCACTGGCAGTGAAGGGGTTAACACCAGGGGGCGGTGAAGGGGTTAATGTGTTCCCTTGTGTGTTCTAACTGTAGGGGGGAGGGGAGATGACAGATCGCTGTTCATACTCTGTATGAACAGACGATCTGTCTGCTCTCCCCTCAGAAAACCGGAAACTGTGTGTTTACACAAAAAGATCCCGGTTCTCCGTGTGCCCTGAGCGATTGCGGGAGCCCGGCGGTGACCGCCGGGCACTCGCATTAGCTCCTTTGTTGAGCAGGGGGCGTGCGGGCCTGCCCCTGGCGATGCGCACGCGCCCCTTAATTGCTGTCTATGTTACCGACGTAACATGATGGCGATTCGCGCAGCCGAGCCATGTATCCACAGTATAACTGCGGCGGCTGGTCGGCAAGCAGTTAAGGGTGCGTGGCAGGGGGTGTGTTCTATGTCTGCATACTTTTTGCTGATACGTGTCCCTCATTCCCATCTCAAAAAAGTTGGGAGGTATGCGATTTCAGATGAAGCCGCACAATTTCCGCCGCAGTCAATATGAACGGGGGGCTTCTAAGGGAAGCCAAGTGACTGCGAATTCTCTCCCTCTAGTGGTGAATCTACAAATCACTATGATGACATATTCAAGGAGCGTGCTTGTGTTCACTATATAATCAATTTTGCTTCTATAGGGTTGTTATTTTGTTAATGGGATTTATAAAAGGAAACCACTTTTGTTATAATCAATAAAGTTTATTTCAAGTTTTACCCATCATTACAAATGCTATCACTTTCTCCAAGGTACCATCATATAACACAACACATTATACACACATTATAGCATTTTGCACACTTACATTTATACAAAGGATCAGTGTGGAAATAAATGTCACTTGTAGATATCATTGTCCTTCCCTGAGTATTAAATATAATATGGAGACAATTAAAAAATGATTGCACCATTATGATAAAAAAATAAAGTTGTCAGACCTGACTGATGAAGCCCTAGGTTAATCATGTCTACACAGAACACGCCGTCTGTGTAGTTGTCTGAAAGCATGAACAGAAGAAATGTGCTCAGGGCCGTCTTTAATACAGGGCAAAAGAGGCAGCTGCCCCGGGCCCAGTCATTTTTTGCGGGGCCCAAGGCAGCTTCCCCTTGAGCCTGCACTGCCAGCAAATAGTTGAAAAGTGGATTAGGAAGGGGCCCAAGAAAATGTTTTGCCCAGAGTCCAATCATAAATAAAGACGGCCCTGGGGGAGGGGGAAGAAAATATTGTCCTGTGTAAAATGAAAGAACACAGACATCCCTTTATATAAGCAAACCCCTAGCTCACCCCCCAGTTAAACTGGTCACAGATAGAGTGAATTTCATCCAGTTCCTGATGAACTGGCCCAAACCCGGGCAGTTGACATCCTTTGATCTAAATAGCAAAAGAGCCACACAGGGAAGTTCTCAGCTGAACATGCCTGATCCAATCAGAAGCAGCCACTGTTCAGGTATTCTGGCAGCCACAGTTGCTGTCTGAATACAATAGCCAGCAGGGGACACTCCTCCATCCTCACTGTTTAACATGATTGGGGCAATCTACAGATTTCTCTCATTCAGTCTGCAAGAATGATGGAAAGACATCTTTCAGTGTATGGCGAGCTTTACAGTCAATCAGTCCATTGTTGGCAGGCCAGCTGATAAGGCAGTGCAGCCAGCCCTCCTGTACCGGGCCCAGGCCCCATCTTTTTAAAAAAAGGGGCCTGGGCACCTGGAGCGATGTATTGCCTTATTGCCAACTCTTGTGGCTCCCTCTGCAGGAGCAAAACCAAAAACCAAAACCCCAAATATCAGTCGCTCCACCTGGTGGTCTTTGACGGCACTTCCCAACTTAGCTATGTTCCACTTCTATACTGCGGGACCTTTTTACGTACTAGGCCTCCAGCAGTGACACACCAGCTCTGAGACAACCCATTACCCTCAGTGCAACCATTACCATCTTTCATCTCATAGGTTTTCTTGCCACCATCAAAGACCACCACTGCCACAGCTAACAAGGGTGACCCCTTACCCTTAAGAGCCCCTCCACACCCTCAAGGCACACTGAAACCCATCCTGCAACCCCAGGGACCATAAATTAATACCCACCGCAGACAGGTGAACACCGTCCCTCCTGAGATTAAGCCCGGTATCCCTCTCCAATTCCATATGGCGGATAACAAGATGCCCGTTACAAATCACAAAGCGGCCTACCATTTTAATTCACTTTTATACGGGCCTTGTTGATCCTGTCCACTGACCTTGCCAAGCGCCAGGTTGTCCGGGCCACAATGTCAGACCACAAGACCAACATATCTGGGAAGGCCATCCTCAGCCTCAGGAAGTCAACCTTGACGTCTCTGATGAGCTCCTGAATAGACGGAACCCCCAGATCATTCCCACTGCCATGGAGTACCGAAATGTCCTCCTCTCCTTCCTTTTTTCTCCAATCCCAATCCACCCCCCACTTATCCCCTTGTTGTCTCCCTTATCACTACTGTCATGCCGGCCCTCTGCTAGCTCCTCTTCTCTCCTCTCGCTCCGGGCCTCACTATTCCTCTGATACCAACGGTGGGACACTTTTTCTCCCACTGACCCCAATGATGGGGCAGTATTCCTCCCACTGAAGGCAAGGATGGGGCTACATTCCTCCCACTGACACCAATGATGGGGCACTACTCTTCCCACTGACACCAACAGTTGGGCACTGTTCTTTCCACTGATGACAATGATGGGGCACTACGGTATTCCTCCCGCTGGCACCAACAATGGGGCACTATTCTTCCCACTATAGATGTGGCATTGTTTACTCCCACTGACACCAGGACATTTTCTGCTATCACTGGCCACAGTGTGGCCCCAGTGGTGTAACTAGAACCTTCAGGGCCCCGGTGCAAGAAACCATGAAGGGCCCCCCTAAACCCCAGCCGAGGCCCTTCCCTCCGAGTCCGGTGGTGGAACTCCATGCCTCGGTCACAGGTACGACTTTTGTGAGCCCTGTAGTTCCACCACTGGTATCAGCAGTTCTTTTTTTTCCCCCGTTGGGGGACTTTGATGAGATATCAGAGGTCTAAACAGACCTATGATGTTACACCTTTGAGACAAAGAGGAAGAAGGGAAAGGGAAATTGGGTCCCTGTCCTCTGGGGAGAAGTGGGCCCTGTCCCCAGGAGAGATTGGGTCCTTGTCCTTAGGGGAGATGGGGTCCCTGTCCCCATGTAAGTAGGAGTCCCTGTCCCTAAGGGAAATGGGGTCCCTGTCCTCTGGGAGAAGTGGGCCCTGTCCCCAGGGGAGATAGGGTCCCTGTCCCCAGGGGAAAGATGGGGTCCTTGTCCCCAAGGGAAATTGGGTCCTGTCCCCAGGGAAGATGGGGTCCCTGTCCCAATGTGAGAAGGGGTTCCTGCCCCAAAGGGAAATGGTGTTCCTGTCCTCTGGGGAGAAGTGGGCCCTGTTCCCAGGGGAGATGGGGTCCCCATTGGAGATGGGGTCACTGTCCCCATGTGAGAAGGGGTCTCTGTCCTCAGGTGAGAAGGGGTCCCTGACCCCATGGAAAATGGGGTCCCTGTCCTCTGGGGAGAAGTTGGCTCTGTCCCCAGAGGAGATGGGGGTCCTTGTCCCCAAGGGAAATGGGGTCCCTGTCCTTTAGGGAGAACTGGGCCCTGTCCTTAGGGGACATATCTCCCAGAAAGACCTGTCAACATCTGTGTATGACGGGGAGGAGGGGGGGGTGCTGGCAGACAAGCCTGCGGTGTCCTTTGGGTAGCCGGCTCTCATAGGGTTGCACTGCATCTGTGTGCTTAAAGTTTGTTTGCCCGGGAGTAGCATGCAGTGCAGTGTGAGCCGGACTCAGAGGGCGGGACTCTGGCTGGGGAGGACAGACACTGGACTGAGTAGCACTGCATAGAGCAGGAGAGGGGGACCCGGAGGAGCGGCAGAGGACACAGGTTGTGTGGGGAATGCACAACTAAAGAGCAGCCAGTGCGGTAGTCGAGCATGGAGCTCTGCTAGTCACCCCCCACCTCCAGCCACCCGTGTGCCTGGTGCCTAACCGCCTATGCTGCCACCGGCCATATGTAGAGGGTGCCGCATGGGCCCCTTGCAGCACAGGGCCCGGTTGCGCTCGCGACTGCTGCACCCCCTATAGTTACGCCCCTGTGTGGCCCCCCTAAAGTCTGAAGGACAGTAAACTGGCCCCTTATTTAGAAAGTTTGGAGACCTCTGCATTAGGATGTGCACCCCAGAGCACAAACACACACGTGTATATCAGCAGAGCAGTGGACGGTGTCAGTAGAACAAAGATTGGTGCCAATAGGGCAGTGGACAGTGTCAGTAATTTTTTTATTTAATTTTTTTTTTACATTATTATTTTTTTCATTTTTTAAAAAATTTCGGAGGAGCTCCAGATGTCACACTTCTGAAACTGAGAACAAAGATGGCCCAGTCCCTTTTTCTGCAGCCTGCAGTAAACATAGTTTACTATGCTTTAGTTAGGAATGAAGATAGGAGCGATCTGTACAGATCACTTACTGTGTTCATTCGTAAAAGAAAGGCCAGTTAATGAAATATTTAGCAGCCCCTTTTCTGCTCCTAAAAGGAGAGGAGGGAAGCTGCCAGCACTGCAGGGGGGAGACAGGAAGCAAGGGGAACGGGGTGATTAGGGTGTGCCCAGGCACACCCAGCAGACCCTGTGCACATGCCCATGAATTTCTGATTGGTCCATTGGGAGTGACATTTTTTTTTATAAATGGTCAGCGTTTTATAAAATACATGATATGAAAGGGATATGGTAATCTCAGTTAAAAAAAAAAAAAAAAATATTGCACCACAGGAGCTGACTTTTCCTGATATAAGAGTGTTTATTTGGGTTTATTCCTATTTGGAAGAGATCAATCAGAAAATAAATTGATGGTTTATTGATTAGTGTACGACAACCATTAGACTACGGTCCAAACTTAACTATCGATCCATATCCACTTCCCTGTATGTGGTATATCGATCGAATGGGTTGTGAACTATAGATCAAATAAATTATCAGGAGAGGTCGATTGAAAAAGAAATCAGTTGTTTATTGACGCAGGTATGATCACCAAATAACCTCACACAACCAATCCCATTTATGGTGAAGTGCAAGGAGTGTTTAATATGAAGAAAATAAAACGCTCTTTATTATGAGATCCCTGATTTACACACCATATAGCAGCAGTCTATGATATTTCACAGTCAGTTCATGGAGTCATTAAACATGTCAGTACTAAAAACTGTCTGTGTTACATTATCAGAACAGCTTTGTATCTAATTGGTGACTGTGGAGGTACACGAACAGTATTTCTTTCCCATGTTGATATAGTACTTTACAGAGTACACAGTAGCATTCACATTGACCCCGCCCCAGAGGAGCTCACAATTTACATTTCTCATCATAGTCACACACAACAGGGCCACTCTGGTCCAAGGCCAAGTCACCTGTCACTACCGGGACGTATTTATGATATTTCCAGAAATAACAAGCACATTTGTGTGTCTGGACTCTTCGCCCAGTCCCAGACTGGTTATAATCAAGACTGTTGACCAGAGGTCCGCCAGACGCATAGATTTCTACAAGCTTTTTTAAAAAAAACAAAAGAAATACTCTGAGCTTCTAATTGGCTTCAAAAATGTTAGGCACGCCAACTTGTGACACTAGCGAATCAACATTCACTATTGTTTTTATGCACCTCCTCCCAGCCAATCAGGACAGGAAGCGGGTCTTAAGACCAGATTGGCCAGGAGGAGAAGCTGGGGAAGCAGCTGAAGCCACCCGTGACCTGGATGGGGTAAGTGCGGACCTGGCAGGGGGGGGCAGGGTTTGTTTGCCACCCCCCTCCCTCCCTCCCTAAAAAATAAAGCACCAGCCACCACTGCAGTTGACCAACATCTCTTTACTGGTTGAATACCAGAACACTATCACTGAAAGTTTTTATATATACACTGACATACTGGCCGCCTTTAATACCTCATGAGCGGAGTGACCCCTGCTTAGGCGAAATTTGCTTGAAAAACAATCTATTCTTTTTTTACTTTATTTAGAGGATGTATTCGGGGGAGCTTATTACATTGAGGGGTCTATTTATAGAAAGTTTGCCATCACAAAAAAATCCCCATAATATGTCTAATATGTGTATTTGCTATGATCGCCAGCTCCACCTAGTGGCCATAATATGGTATTTTTGCTGAAATACTGCAAACTGGAAAATACAGCTTTTTGGCCAAAAGATGGAGCTGACAGTCATAGGAAATACACATATTAGACACATTATGGGGATTTTTCAAGATGGCTGTGTGAATGGCGAGTAACTTTTTTTTTGTGTGTATTTTATTATATGTGTATTGTTACTTTAAAAATCGTTTTTTTTCTTTGTTTAACCACTTCCCGACCGCCCCATGTAGATATACGTCGGCAGAATGGCACGTACAGGCAGCACCACGTACCTGTACGTGCCATTCTTCAGGCGGTTGGGGGGTCCGATCGGACCCCCCTCCGCCGGCGGGGACGGTCGGGATCGTGTCAGGAGCGATCCGGGACGAGGGGACGGCCAGTGGTTTCTGGCCACCCCCTCGCGATCGCTCCTGGCCAATGAAAAGCTTCCCCTTCCTGTCTATTGTATAGACAGGAAGGCGGAAGTGATGTCACGCTCGGTGCGCCGGTCTATGTGACCGGAGACGCCGAGCGGCGAACATGTAAAGGTTAGTGCACAACAGTACACTGACACCAGTACAGTTAGGCACATATTCCACCCCCCTGTCACCCCCTGATCACCCCCCAGATCACCCCCTCCCCCCCCAGTCACAGTGTCACTAATTGCAGTGATCATTTTTTTACTGATCACTGCATTTAGTGTCAGTGTGACTGTAATAACTGTCAGTGCAGTTAGTTTTAGGTCCAAGGTAGCCCCCCACCCCCCCCTAATAAAGGTTTAACCCCTTGATTGCCCCCCAGGTAACCCTTTCACCCCCTTTTGCCAGTGTCACTAAGCGATCGTTTTTCTGATCGCTGTATTAGTGTCACTGCTGTCGCTAGGTAACCATTTTTTTTTTTAGGTAACCGCCATGTTTATATAGGTTCATAAATAGTTTTATAGGTCAGGTACCCCCATATTACAACCTAAATAAAGGTTTTAACCCTTGATTGCCCCTAGAGTTAACCCTTTCACCAGTGATCACTGTATAACTGTCACTGGTGACGCTGGTTAGCCAGTTAGTTATTTCGTTATTTAGGTTCCCCGTCAGGTTTTTATATAGCGTCAGGTACCCCCATATATTACCTAATAAAGGTTTTAACCCCCTGATTGCCCCTAGTTAACCCTTTCACCCCCTTTTGCCAGTGTCACTAAGCGATCGTTTTTCTGATCGCTGCATTAGTGTCGCTAGGTAACCATTTTTTTTTTTAGGTAACCGCCATGTTTTATATAGGTTCATAAATAGGTTTATAGGTCAGGTACCCCCATATTACAACCTAAATAAAGGTTTTAACCCCCTGATTGCCCCTAGAGTTAACCCTTTCACCAGTGATCACTGTATAACTGTCACTGGTGACGCTGGTTAGCCAGTTAGTTATTTCGTTATTTAGGTTCCCCGTCAGGTTTTTATATAGCGTCAGGTACCCCCATATATTACCTAATAAAGGTTTAACCCCCTGATTGCCCCTAGTTAACCCTTTCACCCCCTTTTGCCAGTGTCACTAAGCGATCGTTTTTCTGATCGCTGCATTAGTGTCGCTAGGTAACCAGTTTTTTTTTGTATTACTGTTACGGGTGACGCTGGTTAGTTAGCTTGTTTTTTATACTGTCAGGGCACCCGCCATTTATTACCCAATAACGGTTTAACCCCCTGATCGCCCGGCGGGTGATATCAATTAGGTTTTAGGGTCAAATAAGGTCTGCGTCGCCCCAGGTTAGTGCCAGTACCGCAAACACCCACGCACAAAGCATACACCTCCCTTAGTGGCACAGTATCTGAACAGATCAATATCTGATCTGATCAGATCTATACTAGCGTCCCAGCAGTTTAGGGTTCCAAAAAAAACCGCATTGTTAGCGGGATCAGCCCAGATACCTGCTAGCACCTGCGTTTTCCCCCTCCGCCCAGCCCAGCCCACCCAAGTGCAGTATCGATCGATCACTGTCACTTACAAAACACTAAGCACACATAACTGCAGCGTTCGCAGAGTCAGGCCTGATCCCTGCGATCGCTAACAGTTTTTTTTGTGGTAGCGTTTTGATTCAGTCGCTTCAGTCAGGAGCTTTTTTACCTGTGAATCTCAAAAAAAAAAAAAAAAAAATAGTTGTCGTTTTATTGTTCTCTCTCTCACTCTATTCTCTCTCTATTGTTGCTCTTTTTTTACTCCATTCTATTCTGCAATGTTTTATTATGTTTTATCATGTTTTATCATGCTTGCTTTTCAGGTATTTAATTTTGTTTACTGTGTTTTAGTGTTAAGCATTTTTTTGTTTTCAGGTGCGCCATTCAGTTGCAACGCGGATTTATTTATCTTGACAGCAACAGCGTTTGCTCCCACGATACATAAAGACGCGACTCCAACACTGTAGGAGGTGATTTCACCACCACAGTTAAAAAAAAGAGCATATATGCCGAAGCATGGGGGCAGCAGGGGGGGGGAGGAGCGATTGGCTCCTAATGCCACGTACATACGGTCGAAATTCCGACCGTGTGTACACGGCATAACTTTTGCGGGAGGATGCCCCCATGCATCGGCATATATAAATGGTGCATGTATGCCCATCATTAGAAGTGGGTGGATGAAGGGAGGTATTCTAATGGTGGGCATACCCACCAATCAATCTCTTTTTTTTCGTTCAGCCAAGAGGCTGCATGAAAAAAAAAAGATTACAATATATGTCCAGTATGTTGCTGGACTTTGAATGGTTATACCAGAATGATGCCTGCAGGTTTAGGTATCATCTTGGTATCATTCTTTTCAGCCAGTGATCGGCTTTCATGTAAAAGCAATTCTAGCGGGTAATTAGCCTCTAGACTGCTTTTACAAGCAGTGGGAGGGAATGTCCCCCCTCCCGGATATAAACCGCGCCATTGGGAAATTGGGAAAGCATTTTATCACACCAATCTTGGTGTGGTCAGATGCTTTGAGGGCAGAGGAAAGATCTAGGGTCTAATAGACCCCAATTTTTTCAAAAAAAGAGTACCTGTCACTGCCTATTGCTATCATAGGGGATATTTACATTCCTGAGATAACAATAAAAATCATAACAAAGAAAAAAAATGGAAGGAACAGTTTAAAAATAAAATAAAAAAGCGAAATAAATAAAAAAAAAAAAAAAAAAACAAAAAAAAAAAAAAAAGCACCCCTGCCCCCCCTTCTCTTGCGCAAAGGCGTACACAAGCGTTGGTCTGGCGTCATATGTAAACAGCAATTGCACCATGCATGTGAGGTATCACCGCGAAGGTCAGATCGAGGGCAGTAATTTTAGCAGTAGACCTCCTCCGTGAATCTAATATGGTATCATGTAAAGGCTTTTAAAGGCTTTTAAAAATGTATGTAGTTTGTCGCCACTGCGTGTTTGTGCGCAATTTTAAAGCATGTCGTGTTTGGTATCCATGTACTCGGCCTAAGATCATATTTTTTATTTCATCAAAAATTTGAGCAATATAATGTGTTTTAGTGCATTAAAATAAAAAAAAAGTGTATTTTTTCCACAAAAAATGCGTTTGAAAAATCGCTGCGCAAATACTGTGTGGAAAAAAAAAAATGCAACACCCACCATTTTAATCTGTAGGGCCTTTGCTTTAACATTATATATAGTGTTTGGGGGTTCAACGTAATTTTCTTGCAAAAAAAAAATATGTTTTCATGTAAACAAAAAGTGTCAGAAAGGGCTTTGTCTACAAGTGGTTAGAAGAGTGGGTGACGTGTGACATAGGCTTCTAAATGTTGTGCATAAAATGCCAGGACAGTTCAAACCCCCCCCAAATGACCCCATTTTGGAAAGTAGACACCCCAAGCTATTTGATGAGAGCAATGTTGAGCCCATTAAATTTTTTTTTTTTTGTCCCAAGAGATTGAATAATGAAAAAAAAAAAATATATATATTTTTTTTACAAAAAGTTGTCACTAAATGATATATTGCTCAAACATGTCATGGGCATATGTGGAAATACACCCCAAAATACATTCTGTTGCTTCTCCTGAGTACGGGGATACCACATGTGTGGGACTTTTTGGGAGCCTAGCTGCGTACGGAACCCCAAAAACCAATCACCGCCTTCAGGCTTTCTAAGGGTGTAATTTTTTTATTTCACTTCTCACTGCCAATCACAGTTTCGGAGGCCATGGAATGCCCAGATGGCATAAAACCCCCCAAAATGACCCATTTTGGAAAGTAGACACCCCAAGCTATTTGCTGAGAGGTATGCCTGGCTGTAATAAAAGGCACTGGCTTCAATACCTATAAAAGTGTAACTCCGGACCATTTTGTACAGGGTGGGGGAAGGTAGAACCTCTGATAAATGTTATTGCCACGTGAGGCCTACTTGGGTAGATTCCCCCCCCCCCCCCCCTGTCACTTGGATAGGAAATAATGGACAATCTTTAATGTGATGCAAACAGCAAGACAAAGCTGTCGGGGGCTCTATCCGTCCTGTGGGCTTTTGTTGCTATGCCCCCTAAACTTCCTGACTTCAGGGACCATGTCACATACATAGCCTGCCAAAGGAGTTGTATTTCTGTCCATCCAGTCCTGAGATTTACACAGCCCAGCTAAGTGGATGACACTGCAAACAGGTCAGGAATACAATGGCGCTTGCTCTACACGCCCAACCTGTTGACTGGACAAACAGAGAGCAGAAGCATATTGATAAGGTGACCTTTCTGCTCCCTTTGCCTTCTCCTCCTATCAGCATTCTTCTTGTCGAACATTTCCATGCAGCACACCTGATCGGCATAGACATCTGTGCATACAGTTGTCTTCCAAGTCGCATCCGAAACATGCGGCTTTGAAATTGTCTGATCTATATAGATGTACAGTGGTGTATATGTGTCCCTCGCGCTACTTGGAGTGTGTGAGTGGTCAAATATAAATGATAATATAAATAATCGTGCTCTGCTGCGAAATGTGGTGTGTTCACAAATACACAAAAAGGTTTATATATAAAAGAAAATCTCGCGCAATAAATAGCTAAAACTTAAAATAGTGCAATATTACCTGTGAAAAATATATAGTAAAATGCAATAATAATAAAGTGCAATTATTATAAAGTGCAATTGTTATAATAAAGTATTCGGTGAAGAATGGATGTGCATCCAAGTGCTAAATGTTACACCATACATTAAAGTAATGTGCTATATGATATAAAACATAACATACATGTGCATCAAAGTGCTAATATGTACACGAACAAATTATTAAAGTGCTGTGCATAAATAGTATAAAAACCAATAATAAATGGGTGTTTAAATGCTTCAGGGGGGCGGATGAATGGTTAAAAATATTCAAAATAGTTCAAAAGGTTCACGTAGTCCTAGACTGGGTATATGTATAAATAGGTTAAAACAGTCTTCAAGTTAATCCATCCAATCTTGATACTATAGATGCATATGGTCAGGTGCCGTGACAGCCCAAATCATGCAGTGGTGGATTAGTAGTTTTAGGGTACTTGGTCCTGTTTATATAGGTACAATCCCATCACCAGTCTCCCAGAACTCTCACCTTTAAGATGCGGTATTGAAGCTTTTCGGGCTTATCCTGTAGCCCCACACGGTATAGATACAAATTGGTCGGCAGACCCTGGTAAGAGTGAAGCCCTTCTCCTTTAGCAGCGTCTTGGTGTTTAAAACCTGTGATGCTTAGTGTCACGATGTGACACAGTGCCAAACAGAAAGGAAAAAGGGGGGGAAGCCTCCACTAGTGTAGTATTTCGTTAATTGTAAACAGTTTATTAAGAATAAGCATGAGGTTGGACTCTTACATTAAAAACAAAGTAAACCGGCATATAGATACAAAGTATAAGCTTTGGCGTTCTCAGCGCCTTCTCACGTCTCTCACGTCTCTGTCTCCTTCTGCGGCCACTCCCTACGCGTTACGACACGTCACGTGTCTTCATCTGGGGAACCGGATTGGTTGAATGGGCTAGGTTTATATTGCGTGAGAACCGGAAGTAAACATTCGGCCATCTTGGTTGTGGTCGGATGTCTGGTTGGTGGCGGCCATTTTACTGGTGGTTTGTTATACTTATTGCGGCGGATATATCTACGGCAATGCGTTCCACCTAAGCGTTCCACCTTTATGGCAGCCATTTTTTGGAGGACAATGAATTATTATTGAACGACCTAAATGCCGTGGTTTCTGGCTATTGATGATAGCGTAATCGATGTTAATCTATTCAGTGTGTTCGTTCTGCTCATATTGTACAGTCCCCACCTGAATATATGTATACATATTGTTGGTGACTGTTTCGGTCTAATAGTATATTGTAATTGGTTGCATCAGAATAGCATATAAACAAGGCTATACTCCTAATGGAGTGCCTGCTGGTTTTAGGTTCTATGTTGGACCAAATAGATACTTAGAGATTTAAAGAGTGTCCTATATGGAAGGACACTACATATTACACCATTAGGTTCTATATTGAACCGAATAGGTACTTCAAGATTTGAGGAGTGTCCTATAAGGAAGGACACTACATATTAGACCATTACCACCATACATGTATAAAATCGATATTAAATTCCCAAAGATCAGCAAATTAATTTTGCATATGTAAATAAATATGTGAACGTTTGTTATAATAAAAATGGAATAAAATGCATTAAAATAATGTTATAGGTGGCCTCTATAAATATGTATGTCATCCATACATTTATAGAGGGATAACTGGACATAGAGATGTGAGAAACCCTTGAGATTCCTTCTGTTAGTCATATACAAAGGTATAAACATAGTTAAAAACTTCAAGTTTAAAATATTCATCATTACATAAGATACATCAGGCAGCCATTTTCTATGTTGCATGCATTGGTTCTGTATTTATGATGAATGTATTGATGAAATGTGGTTAAAAATTCAAATATATATGTATATATTGGAATCGACTATACGGATAAACTCAAATATAAAAAATTTAAAATATTTAAAAGATTAATAACCTTATCTATGGGTGATCCAGATGGTGGTGTAGAATCATATACTCAGGTCATTATCTCACTCATTGTTGGTGTTAATATATAGTACTATAACTATATAGAGGATAACTTCTACTTGGGGTATATTGATTTAGAAGTTACTCAGGAAACAGTTCAGATCGAACTCCACATTGAGTCCTCCAGGGATGAGTGTGCGCATTGTGTGAATCCATCTCGATTCTTTTTGACTTATTGTACGGATTTTATGGCTGCCTCTCCATGCTTTATTGTATCGTTCAATTCCCCAAAATTGTAAAGATGATGGATCTTGGTTGTGTTTTAGTGCAAAGTGTTTTGACACATTATGCTTGGGGTATCCACGTTTAATGTTTCGCACGTGTTCTTCTATTCTTGTTTTTAAAGCCCTTTTTGTTCTTCCCACATATTGGAGATTACAGCTGCATTGCAGCACGTATACAACTCCTTCTGTATGGCAGCCTATGAAGTCTCTTATTTTGTGAGTTTCTCCCGTATTTGTGGCTATAAAGTCCGTTTTCTTTTTTTGCGATTTTTGTGCATGTCTGCAGGCATAGCACTTACGACAGGGATAGAATCCCTTCCCAGAGAAAAATGTAAAGGCAGGTTTTAATGGCGGTTCTACTACAGATTTTACTACTAGATCTCTAATAGTAGGGGCCCTTGTGTAAACGATATTCGGTTTTTGAGGTAGTACGGTTTTTAAATCCTTATCTCTTTTCAGGATGTGCCAATGTCTTTCAATTAATTTCGCAACTTCTTTATGTTGTATGTTGTAGTCTAAAATTAGACAAGGTGCTTCATTTTGATAACTTTTTTTCGGTTTATCCTGAAGCATCATTGTTCTGTCCATTTTGCTGACATCTTGTATTTGTTTTTCTATCCATTGGTCATCATATCCTTTAGTTTTGAATCTTTCTCCTATTTGTTTTGCCTGGGTTTGGTAATCTTCTTCCTTCGTGCAGTTCCTTTTTATTCTTATTAGTTGCCCCTTTGGAATGTTGTATAGCCACGGTTTGTGGTGGCAACTGTTAAGTGAGAGGTAGCTATTAGTGTCTACATTTTTGAAGAACGTTTTAGTTGTTATTTTATTTCCTTCCAGACTTATTTTAAGGTCAAGGAAGTCAACCTCTTTCTCATCTATTTTCCAAACGAGTTTAATGTTGTTTTCGTTTTCATTTAGTCGCATAAGGAATGATTCCAGTGTGTTTCTGTCTCCATTCCACACGATTATTACATCGTCGATGTATCTTTTGTACAGGGTGAGCTCTGCTGGGGTATCATTATATATTGTTTCATCTTCCCATTGGGCCATAAACGCATTGGCCACTCCTGGGGCAAACTTGGCACCCATGGCTATGCCTATGGCCTGTTTATAATAGTTCTGGTTGTGCCAGAAGTAATTATATTTAAGGCAAAAATCAAGGCATTTAATGAGGTATTTCCTTTGTTTGCATATGTAGTTGCTATAATTCCTCAAAAGCCATTTAGTTGCTGAGCATGCATTATGATGTTGTACTATCGTGTATAACGATGCGACGTCTGCTGTTGCTAGTATAGTCCTCCCCTCCAATACTGGTGTTGTTTCTAGGAGTTGCAATATGTGTTTGGTGTCTTTGAGGTAGGCTTTCGTCTGTTGTACCGCTGGTTGGATATAATGGTCTATATACTGTCCCATTCTTGACGTTAGGGAATCTATCCCATTCACGATAGGTCTTCCTGGAGGGTTTTCCTTGCATTTGTGGATTTTGGGTACAGTATATATAATTGGGATCCTACAAGTTTCTGGTATAAGGTATTTTGATTCTTTTGCATTGAGGATTTCCTTCTTCACTCCCAGATTCACAAGTAGCTCCAATTCCTTTTTGTATTTGGCAGTTGGATTGCCCAATAATTTAATATACGTTGCTTCATCATTAAGTTGTCTATTCAATTCGTTTTGATATTGGTCCCTCGATTGTAGTACTATGGCTCCTCCCTTGTCCGCCGGTCTGATTACCAGGTCCTTTCTTTCTGTTAGAGTTTTGATTCCCTTTTTAATGTGTATGGGATCAGATACTTTCTTTATTTTCAGAGACTCCAGGTCTTGCAATACTAGGTTCTTGAAGACTTCAATGTGTTGATTGTTAGAGATTTGTGGGTTGTACACCGAGTTGTTACGTAACATGCTGTGTATCACTGTGGGAGATGTGGCAGTTTCCTCTCTATGGGGTCTCCAAGGTTTACTCAGGATACATTTTTTGATGTTGATTTTTCTAATATATTTTTGAATACCGATGTATGTATTAAATTTATTCAAATTTTTTATCGGTGCATGTTTTAAGCCTTTATCTAGTACCGCTAATTCTTCTGCCGTAATAGATATATTACTAAGATTTACTACATTTTCTCCGACTACTCTCTTTTTCTTTTGGATTCTCTTTCCCGCTCGTTGTCCTCTCTTCGTTCTGGGCTGTTTCTGTGTTCTTCTTGTGGGCGTCTCCGTTCTGGACTGTTTCTGTGATCTTCTTGTGGGCGTCTCCTTGGTGAGCGATTTGTCTCGTATGTTTGTCTTCGAGGAGAGTGCTCTCTCCTCTCCCGATCTAAAAAAGATTTCTGTGTATTATGTTCATATTGATTCCCATAGTTTTGTTGGTTATCATAAGGTTCATGATAATCTCTTATGGTGTCATAGCGATTGTATATGGGTAGTGGTGCTCTTCCATATCCTCCATTGTTTTCATATTGGTGTGGAGGTCCTCTTCCATATCCTCCATTATTTTCATATTGATATGGAGGTCCTCTATATTCTTGTGGGTTTCTCTCGTTATGGTTCCAGTTATTATAGGGTTTTTTAAAAGGTTTTTTAAAAGGTTTTTTTCCTTTTTTCTTTGGGGTCTGTTGTCCATATCCATAGTTAGGTCTTTGGGTGTTTTGTGTTCTTGGTGTTTCAGGATGTCTATCTCTTTCTTCCCATCTTGGTGGGTTATATGCATGTGAGATTGTAGGGTCCTGAATTCTAACCTCCTTTTCCGGTGTTGAGTACGTCGATGCCGGTTGTATCTGTTCAATTTTGGTCTGCCATTTGAAGACTTGATCGTTTTTGTAGTCTGTTGTATCCCTTATGTATTTTTTCATCTTTCTTTGTTGTGCTTCCAGATCTTTTGTGATTAGGTCTTTATTTAGTTGTGTTGCGAGTTTCTTAAAGTCTGCTGATTCTTTAAACGGTTCTAGTTTCTGTTTTATCTCTTCAATTTGTGTTTCAAGTAATCTGGTTTTCTTCAATTTCCGTTGTAGTAAGAATTTTAAACCTTCTACACTTTTAGTGTTATAGAACTCGAACCATTCATCCATTGACTCCTTATCCACCAGACCATCATTAGGTGGTAGTTCCCAGCGGAGTCTCCTAGGGACAATATTTTCTCTTATATACCTCTCGAAAGTATTGGTGTCCCACCATAGGTTCACCTTTTTCTCCATATGGTGCCCCAATTTCCTCACTATACTTTCCAGGTCCATATTGCGTGTTTTGGTTTGGGGGTTAAACACCTCATCCAAATTGACTTTTCTACTCTCCATGAATGAAAAGACATCCATTGTGGCTGCAAGGGTTAGGTTAGGTGACTAACTGAAAAATGGTGTATATGTGTCCCTCGCGCTACTTGGAGTGTGTGAGTGGTCAAATATAAATGATAATATAAATAATCGTGCTCTGCTGCGAAATGTGGTGTGTTCACAAATACACAAAAAGGTTTATATATAAAAGAAAATCTCGCGCAATTAATAGCTAAAACTTAAAATAGTGCAATATTACCTGTGAAAAGTATATAGTAAAATGCAATAATAATAAAGTGCAATTATTATAAAGTGCAATTGTTATAATAAAGTATTCGGTGAAGAATGGATGTGCATCCAAGTGCTAAATGTTACACCATACATTAAAGTAATGTGCTATATGATATAAAACATAACATACATGTGCATCAAAGTGCTAATATGTACACGAACAAATTATTAAAGTGCTGTGCATAAATAATATAAAAACCAATAATAAATGGGTGTTTAAATGCTTCAGGGGGGCGGATGAATGGTTAAAAATATTCAAAATAGTTCAAAAGGTTCACGTAGTCCTAGACTGGGTATATGTATAAATAAGTTAAAACAGTCTTCAAGTTAATCCATCCAATCTTGATACTATAGATGCATATGGTCAGGTGCCGTGACAGCCCAAATCATGCAGTGGTGGATTAGTGGTTTTAGGGTACTTGGTCCTGTTTGTATAGGTACAATCCCATCACCAGTCTCCCAGAACTCTCACCTTTAAGATGCGGTATTGAAGCTTTTCGGGCTTATCCTGTAGCCCCACACGGTATAGATACAAATTGGTCGGCAGACCCTGGTAAGAGTGAAGCCCTTCTCCTTTAGCAGCGTCTTGGTGTTTAAAACCTATGATGCTTAGTGTCACGATGTGACACAGTGCAAAACAGAAAGGAAAAAGGGGGGAAGCCTCCACTAGTGTAGTATTTCGTTAATTGTAAACAGTTTATTAAGAATAAGCATGAGGTTGGACTCTTACATTAAAAACAAAGTAAACCGGCATATAGATACAAAGTATAAGCTTTGGCGTTCTCAGCGCCTTCTCACGTCTCTCACGTCTCTGTCTCCTTCTGCGGCCACTCCCTACGCGTTACGACACGTCACGTGTCTTCATCTGGGGAACCGGATTGGTTGAATGGGCTAGGTTTATATTGCGTGAGAACCGGAAGTAAACATTCGGCCATCTCGGCCAGAAACCACGGCATTTAGGTCGTTCAATAATAATTCATTGTCCTCCGAAAAATGGCTGCCATAAAGGTGGAACGCTTAGGTGGAACGCATTGCCGTAGATATATCCGCCGCAATAAGTATAACAAACCACCAGTAAAATGGCCGCCACCAATCAGACATCCGACCACAACCAAGATGGCCGAATGTTTACTTCCGGTTCTCACGCAATATAAACCTAGCCCATTCAACCAATCCGGTTCCCCAGATGAAGACACGTGACGTGTCGTAACGCGTAGGGAGTGGCCGCAGAAGGAGACAGAGACGTGAGAGACGTGAGAAGGCGCTGAGAACGCCAAAGCTTATACTTTGTATCTATATGCCGGTTTACTTTGTTTTTAATGTAAGAGTCCAACCTCATGCCTATTCTTAATAAACTGTTTACAATTAACGAAATACTACACTAGTGGAGGCTTCCCCCCCTTTTTCCTTTCTGTTTGGCACTGTGTCACATCGTGACACTA
Source organism: Lithobates sylvaticus (assembly GCA_028564925.1). Lineage (NCBI taxonomy): Eukaryota > Metazoa > Chordata > Amphibia > Anura > Ranidae > Lithobates > Lithobates sylvaticus. The sequence goes on along the minus strand of CM053037.1, from coordinate 60,855,518 downwards.
AGCATCATAGGTTTTAAACACCAAGACGCTGCTAAAGGAGAAGGGCTTCACTCTTACCAGGGTCTGCCGACCAATTTGTATCTATACCGTGTGGGGCTACAGGATAAGCCCGAAAAGCTTCAATACCGCATCTTAAAGGTGAGAGTTCTGGGAGACTGGTGATGGGATTGTACCTATATAAACAGGACCAAGTACCCTAAAACTACTAATCCACCACTGCATGATTTGGGCTGTCACGGCACCTGACCATATGCATCTATAGTATCAAGATTGGATGGATTAACTTGAAGACTGTTTTAACCTATTTATACATATACCCAGTCTAGGACTACGTGAACCTTTTGAACTATTTTGAATATTTTTAACCATTCATCCGCCCCCCTGAAGCATTTAAACACCCATTTATTATTGTTTTTTTATACTATTTATGCACAGCACTTTAATAATTTGTTCGTGTACATATTAGCACTTTGATGCACATGTATGTTATGTTTTATATCATATAGCACATTACTTTAATGTATGGTGTAACATTTAGCACTTGGATGCACATCCATTCTTCACCGAATACTTTATTATAACAATTGCACTTTATAATAATTGCACTTTATTATTATTGCATTTTACTATATATTTTTCACAGGTAATATTGCACTATTTTAAGTTTTAGCTATTTATTGCGCGAGATTTTCTTTTATATATAAACCTTTTTGTGTATTTGTGAACACACCACATTTCGCAGCAGAGCACGATTATTTATATTATCATTTATATTTGACCACTCACACACTCCAAGTAGCGCGAGGGACACATATACACCATTTTTCAGTTAGTCACCTAACCTAACCCTTGCAGCCACAATGGATGTCTTTTCATTCATGGAGAGTAGAAAAGTCAATTTGGATGAGGTGTTTAACCCCCAAACCAAAACACGCAATATGGACCTGGAAAGTATAGTGAGGAAATTGGGGCACCATATGGAGAAAAAGGTGAACCTATGGTGGGACACCAATACTTTCGAGAGGTATATAAGAGAAAATATTGTCCCTAGGAGACTCCGCTGGGAACTACCACCTAATGATGGTCTGGTGGATAAGGAGTCAATGGATGAATGGTTCGAGTTCTATAACACTAAAAGTGTAGAAGGTTTAAAATTCTTACTACAACGGAAATTGAAGAAAACCAGATTACTTGAAACACAAATTGAAGAGATAAAACAGAAACTAGAACCGTTTAAAGAATCAGCAGACTTTAAGAAACTCGCAACACAACTAAATAAAGACCTAATCACAAAAGATCTGGAAGCACAACAAAGAAAGATGAAAAAATACATAAGGGATACAACAGACTACAAAAACGATCAAGTCTTCAAATGGCAGACCAAAATTGAACAGATACAACCGGCATCGACGTACTCAACACCGGAAAAGGAGGTTAGAATTCAGGACCCTACAATCTCACATGCATATAACCCACCAAGATGGGAAGAAAGAGATAGACATCCTGAAACACCAAGAACACAAAACACCCAAAGACCTAACTATGGATATGGACAACAGACCCCAAAGAAAAAAGGAAAAAAAACCTTTTAAAAAACCTTTTAAAAAACCCTATAATAACTGGAACCATAACGAGAGAAACCCACAAGAATATAGAGGACCTCCATATCAATATGAAAATAATGGAGGATATGGAAGAGGACCTCCACACCAATATGAAAACAATGGAGGATATGGAAGAGCACCACTACCTATATACAATCGCTATGACACCATAAGAGATTATCATGAACCTTATGATAACCAACAAAACTATGGGAATCAATATGAACATAATACACAGAAATCTTTTTTAGATCGGGAGAGGAGAGAGTACTCTCCTCGAAGACAAACATACGAGACAAATCGCTCACCAAGGAGACGCCCACAAGAAGATCACAGAAACAGTCCAGAACGGAGACGCCCACAAGAAGAACACAGAAACAGCCCAGAACGAAGAGAGGACAACGAGCGGGAAAGAGAATCCAAAAGAAAAAGAGAGTAGTCGGAGAAAATGTAGTAAATCTTAGTAATATATCTATTACGGCAGAAGAATTAGCGGTACTAGATAAAGGCTTAAAACATGCACCGATAAAAAATTTAAATAAATTTAATACATACATCGGTATTCAAAAATATATTAGAAAAATCAACATCAAAAAATGTATCCTGAGTAAACCTTGGAGACCCCATAGAGAGGAAACTGCCACATCTCCCACAGTGATACACAGCATGTTACGTAACAACTCGGTGTACAACCCACAAATCTCTAACAATCAACACATTGAAGTCTTCAAGAACCTAGTATTGCAAGACCTGGAGTCTCTGAAAATAAAGAAAGTATCTGATCCCATACACATTAAAAAGGGAATCAAAACTCTAACAGAAAGAAAGGACCTGGTAATCAGACCGGCGGACAAGGGAGGAGCCATAGTACTACAATCGAGGGACCAATATCAAAACGAATTGAATAGACAACTTAATGATGAAGCAACGTATATTAAATTATTGGGCAATCCAACTGCCAAATACAAAAAGGAATTGGAGCTACTTGTGAATCTGGGAGTGAAGAAGGAAATCCTCAATGCAAAAGAATCAAAATACCTTATACCAGAAACTTGTAGGATCCCAATTATATATACTGTACCCAAAATCCACAAATGCAAGGAAAACCCTCCAGGAAGACCTATCGTGAATGGGATAGATTCCCTAACGTCAAGAATGGGACAGTATATAGACCATTATATCCAACCAGCGGTACAACAGACGAAAGCCTACCTCAAAGACACCAAACACATATTGCAACTCCTAGAAACAACACCAGTATTGGAGGGGAGGACTATACTAGCAACAGCAGACGTCGCATCGTTATACACGATAGTACAACATCATAATGCATGCTCAGCAACTAAATGGCTTTTGAGGAATTATAGCAACTACATATGCAAACAAAGGAAATACCTCATTAAATGCCTTGATTTTTGCCTTAAATATAATTACTTCTGGCACAACCAGAACTATTATAAACAGGCCATAGGCATAGCCATGGGTGCCAAGTTTGCCCCAGGAGTGGCCAATGCGTTTATGGCCCAATGGGAAGATGAAACAATATATAATGATACCCCAGCAGAGCTCACCCTGTACAAAAGATACATCGACGATGTAATAATCGTGTGGAATGGAGACAGAAACACACTGGAATCATTCCTTATGCGACTAAATGAAAACGAAAACAACATTAAACTCGTTTGGAAAATAGATGAGAAAGAGGTTGACTTCCTTGACCTTAAAATAAGTCTGGAAGGAAATAAAATAACAACTAAAACGTTCTTCAAAAATGTAGACACTAATAGCTACCTCTCACTTAACAGTTGCCACCACAAACCGTGGCTATACAACATTCCAAAGGGGCAACTAATAAGAATAAAAAGGAACTGCACGAAGGAAGAAGATTACCAAACCCAGGCAAAACAAATAGGAGAAAGATTCAAAACTAAAGGATATGATGACCAATGGATAGAAAAACAAATACAAGATGTCAGCAAAATGGACAGAACAATGATGCTTCAGGATAAACCGAAAAAAAGTTATCAAAATGAAGCACCTTGTCTAATTTTAGACTACAACATACAACATAAAGAAGTTGCGAAATTAATTGAAAGACATTGGCACATCCTGAAAAGAGATAAGGATTTAAAAACCGTACTACCTCAAAAACCGAATATCGTTTACACAAGGGCCCCTACTATTAGAGATCTAGTAGTAAAATCTGTAGTAGAACCGCCATTAAAACCTGCCTTTACATTTTTCTCTGGGAAGGGATTCTATCCCTGTCGTAAGTGCTATGCCTGCAGACATGCACAAAAATCGCAAAAAAAGAAAACGGACTTTATAGCCACAAATACGGGAGAAACTCACAAAATAAGAGACTTCATAGGCTGCCATACAGAAGGAGTTGTATACGTGCTGCAATGCAGCTGTAATCTCCAATATGTGGGAAGAACAAAAAGGGCTTTAAAAACAAGAATAGAAGAACACGTGCGAAACATTAAACGTGGATACCCCAAGCATAATGTGTCAAAACACTTTGCACTAAAACACAACCAAGATCCATCATCTTTACAATTTTGGGGAATTGAACGATACAATAAAGCATGGAGAGGCAGCCATAAAATCCGTACAATAAGTCAAAAAGAATCGAGATGGATTCACACAATGCGCACACTCATCCCTGGAGGACTCAATGTGGAGTTCGATCTGAACTGTTTCCTGAGTAACTTCTAAATCAATATACCCCAAGTAGAAGTTATCCTCTATATAGTTATAGTACTATATATTAACACCAACAATGAGTGAGATAATGACCTGAGTATATGATTCTACACCACCATCTGGATCACCCATAGATAAGGTTATTAATCTTTTAAATATTTTAAAAATTTTTTATATTTGAGTTTATCCGTATAGTCGATTCCAATATATACATATATATTTGAATTTTTAACCACATTTCATCAATACATTCATCATAAATACAGAACCAATGCATGCAACATAGAAAATGGCTGCCTGATGTATCTTATGTAATGATGAATATTTTAAACTTGAAATTTTTTAACTATGTTTATACCTTTGTATATGACTAACAGAAGGAATCTCAAGGGTTTCTCACATCTCTATGTCCAGTTATCCCTCTATAAATGTATGGATGACATACATATTTATAGAGGCCACCTATAACATTATTTTAATGCATTTTATTCCATTTTTATTATAACAAACGTTCACATATTTATTTACATATGCAAAATTAATTTGCTGATCTTTGGGAATTTAATATCGATTTTATACATGTATGGTGGTAATGGTCTAATATGTAGTGTCCTTCCTTATAGGACACTCCTCAAATCTTGAAGTACCTATTCGGTTCAATATAGAACCTAATGGTGTAATATGTAGTGTCCTTCCATATAGGACACTCTTTAAATCTCTAAGTATCTATTTGGTCCAACATAGAACCTAAAACCAGCAGGCACTCCATTAGGAGTATAGCCTTGTTTATATGCTATTCTGATGCAACCAATTACAATATACTATTAGACCGAAACAGTCACCAACAATATGTATACATATATTCAGGTGGGGACTGTACAATATGAGCAGAACGAACACACTGAATAGATTAACATCGATTACGCTATCATCAATAGCCAGAAACCACGGCATTTAGGTCGTTCAATAATAATTCATTGTCCTCCGAAAAATGGCTGCCATAAAGGTGGAACGCTTAGGTGGAACGCATTGCCGTAGATATATCCGCCGCAATAAGTATAACAAACCACCAGTAAAATGGCCGCCACCAACCAGACATCCGACCACAACCAAGATGGCCGAATGTTTACTTCCGGTTCTCACGCAATATAAACCTAGCCCATTCAACCAATCCGGTTCCCCAGATGAAGACACGTGACGTGTCGTAACGCGTAGGGAGTGGCCGCAGAAGGAGACAGAGACGTGAGAGACGTGAGAAGGCGCTGAGAACGCCAAAGCTTATACTTTGTATCTATATGCCGGTTTACTTTGTTTTTAATGTAAGAGTCCAACCTCATGCTTATTCTTAATAAACTGTTTACAATTAACGAAATACTACACTAGTGGAGGCTTCCCCCCCTTTTTCCTTTCTGTTTGGCACTGTGTCACATCGTGACACTAAGCATCACAGGTTTTAAACACCAAGACGCTGCTAAAGGAGAAGGGCTTCACTCTTACCAGGGTCTGCCGACCAATTTGTATCTATACCGTGTGGGGCTACAGGATAAGCCCGAAAAGCTTCAATACCGCATCTTAAAGGTGAGAGTTCTGGGAGACTGGTGATGGGATTGTACCTATACAAACAGGACCAAGTACCCTAAAACTACTAATCCACCACTGCATGATTTGGGCTGTCACGGCACCTGACCATATGCATCTATAGTATCAAGATTGGATGGATTAACTTGAAGACTGTTTTAACTTATTTATACATATACCCAGTCTAGGACTACGTGAACCTTTTGAACTATTTTGAATATTTTTAACCATTCATCCGCCCCCCTGAAGCATTTAAACACCCATTTATTATTGGTTTTTTTTATATTATTTATGCACAGCACTTTAATAATTTGTTCGTGTACATATTAGCACTTTGATGCACATGTATGTTATGTTTTATATCATATAGCACATTACTTTAATGTATGGTGTAACATTTAGCACTTGGATGCACATCCATTCTTCACCGAATACTATATATATATAGATGTACAGGGGGTCCCCGAGTTACGAACTCGTTAGGGACTGCCCGCCTGTTCTTAACTTTATAATAATTGCACTTTATTATTATTGCATTTTACTATATATTTTTCACAGGTAATATTGCACTATTTTAAGTTTTAGCTATTTATTGCGCGAGATTTTCTTTTATATGACAATTGCGCGGTCGTGCGACGCTGTACCCAAACAAAATTGCCGTCCTTTTTTTTACCACATTTAGAGCTTTCTTTTGGTGGTATTTGATCACCTCTGCGGTCTTTATTTTTTTACGCTATAAACAAAAAAAGAGCGACAATTTTGAAAAAAAAAATCATTATTTTTTTACTTTTTGCTATAATAAATATCCCCCAAAAATATCTAAAAAAATGTTTTTCCTTAGTTTAGGCCGATACGTATTCTTCTACATATTTTTGGTAAAAAAAAAAATCGCAATAAGCATATATTGATTGGTTTGCCCAAAAGTTATAGCGTCTACAAAATAGGGGATAGTTTTATGGCTTTTTTTTTTACTAGTAGTAATGGCGGCATTCTGCGATTTTTATTGGGACTGCGACATTATGGCGGACACGTCAGACAATTTTGACACATTTTTGGGACCATTGGCATTTTTACAGTGATCAGTACTATGAAAATGCATTGATTACTGTAATGCCGCGTACACACGGTCGGACATTCCGACCACAAAATCCGTCTGATTTTTTCAGACCGATTTTGTCCAAAACTTGTCTTGCACACGGTCGGACAAAGTTGCCGGAAAATCCGATCGTTCCGAACGAGGTGACGTATAAAAACGTACGACGGGACTACGTAGAGGCTAGTAGCCAATAGCTTCCGTCTCCAAATTTCTTCTGAGCATGCGTGGCACTTTGTGCGTCAGAATTCTCTACACACGATCGGAAAAAGTCTGATCGGATTTTGTTGTTAAATTTTTTCCGGCGGAAGTTCAGATGGAAAAAGCCCGCTAGAGCCCACACACAATCGGATTTTCCGACAACATAATCCGATCAGACTTTTTCCATCGGAATATCCGACCGTGTGTACGGGGCATGAAAATGTCACTGGCAGTGAAGGGGTTAACACCAGGGGGCGGTGAAGGGGTTAATGTGTTCCCTTGTGTGTTCTAACTGTAGGGGGGAGGGGAGATGACAGATCGCTGTTCATACTCTGTATGAACAGACGATCTGTCTGCTCTCCCCTCAGAAAACTGGAAACTGTGTGTTTACACAAAAAGATCCCGGTTCTCCGTGTGCCCTGAGCGATTGCGGGAGCCCGGCGGTGACCGCCGGGCACTCGCATTAGCTCCTTTGTTGAGCAGGGGGCGTGCGGGCCTGCCCCTGGCGATGCGCACGCGCCCCTTAATTGCTGTCTATGTTACCGACGTAACATGATGGCGATTCGCGCAGCCGAGCCATGTATCCACAGTATAACTGCGGCGGCTGGTCGGCAAGCAGTTAAGGGTGCGTGGCAGGGGGTGTGTTCTATGTCTGCATACTTTTTGCTGATACGTGTCCCTCATTCCCATCTCAAAAAGTTGGGAGGTATGCGATTTCAGATGAAGCCGCACAATTTCCGCCGCAGTCAATATGAACGGGGGGCTTCTAAGGGAAGCCAAGTGACTGCGAATTCTCTCCCTCTAGTGGTGAATCTACAAATCACTATGATGACATATTCAAGGAGCGTGCTTGTGTTCACTATATAATCAATTTTGCTTCTATAGGGTTGTTATTTTGTTAATGGGATTTATAAAAGGAAACCACTTTTGTTATAATCAATAAAGTTTATTTCAAGTTTTACCCATCATTACAAATGCTATCACTTTCTCCAAGGTACCATCATATAACACAACACATTATACACACATTATAGCATTTTGCACACTTACATTTATACAAAGGATCAGTGTGGAAATAAATGTCACTTGTAGATATCATTGTCCTTCCCTGAGTATTAAATATAATATGGAGACAATTAAAAAATGATTGCACCATTATGATAAAAAAATAAAGTTGTCAGACCTGACTGATGAAGCCCTAGGTTAATCATGTCTACACAGAACACGCCGTCTGTGTAGTTGTCTGAAAGCATGAACAGAAGAAATGTGCTCAGGGCCGTCTTTAATACAGGGCAAAAGAGGCAGCTGCCCCCGGGCCCAGTCATTTTTTGCGGGGCCCAAGGCAGCTTCCCCTTGAGCCTGCACTGCCAGCAAATAGTTGAAAAGTGGATTAGGAAGGGGCCCAAGAAAATGTTTTGCCCAGAGTCCAATCATAAATAAAGACGGCCCTGGGGGAGGGGGAAGAAAATATTGTCCTGTGTAAAATGAAAGAACACAGACATCCCTTTATATAAGCAAACCCCTAGCTCACCCCCCAGTTAAACTGGTCACAGATAGAGTGAATTTCATCCAGTTCCTGATGAACTGGCCCAAACCCGGGCAGTTGACATCCTTTGATCTAAATAGCAAAAGAGCCACACAGGGAAGTTCTCAGCTGAACATGCCTGATCCAATCAGAAGCAGCCACTGTTCAGGTATTCTGGCAGCCACAGTTGCTGTCTGAATACAATAGCCAGCAGGGGACACTCCTCCATCCTCACTGTTTAACATGATTGGGGCAATCTACAGATTTCTCTCATTCAGTCTGCAAGAATGATGGAAAGACATCTTTCAGTGTATGGCGAGCTTTACAGTCAATCAGTCCATTGTTGGCAGGCCAGCTGATAAGGCAGTGCAGCCAGCCCTCCTGTACCGGGCCCAGGCCCCATCTTTTTAAAAAAAGGGGCCTGGGCACCTGGAGCGATGTATTGCCTTATTGCCAACTCTTGTGGCTCCCTCTGCAGGAGCAAAACCAAAAACCAAAACCCCAAATATCAGTCGCTCCACCTGGTGGTCTTTGACGGCACTTCCCAACTTAGCTATGTTCCACTTCTATACTGCGGGACCTTTTTACGTACTAGGCCTCCAGCAGTGACACACCAGCTCTGAGACAACCCATTACCCTCAGTGCAACCATTACCATCTTTCATCTCATAGGTTTTCTTGCCACCATCAAAGACCACCACTGCCACAGCTAACAAGGGTGACCCCTTACCCTTAAGAGCCCCTCCACACCCTCAAGGCACACTGAAACCCATCCTGCAACCCCAGGGACCATAAATTAATACCCACCGCAGACAGGTGAACACCGTCCCTCCTGAGATTAAGCCCGGTATCCCTCTCCAATTCCATATGGCGGATAACAAGATGCCCGTTACAAATCACAAAGCGGCCTACCATTTTAATTCACTTTTATACGGGCCTTGTTGATCCTGTCCACTGACCTTGCCAAGCGCCAGGTTGTCCGGGCCACAATGTCAGACCACAAGACCAACATATCTGGGAAGGCCATCCTCAGCCTCAGGAAGTCAACCTTGACGTCTCTGATGAGCTCCTGAATAGACGGAACCCCCAGATCATTCCCACTGCCATGGAGTACCGAAATGTCCTCCTCTCCTTCCTTTTTTCTCCAATCCCAATCCACCCCCCACTTATCCCCTTGTTGTCTCCCTTATCACTACTGTCATGCCGGCCCTCTGCTAGCTCCTCTTCTCTCCTCTCGCTCCGGGCCTCACTATTCCTCTGATACCAACGGTGGGACACTTTTTCTCCCACTGACCCCAATGATGGGGCAGTATTCCTCCCACTGAAGGCAAGGATGGGGCTACATTCCTCCCACTGACACCAATGATGGGGCACTACTCTTCCCACTGACACCAACAGTTGGGCACTGTTCTTTCCACTGATGACAATGATGGGGCACTACGGTATTCCTCCCGCTGGCACCAACAATGGGGCACTATTCTTCCCACTATAGATGTGGCATTGTTTACTCCCACTGACACCAGGACATTTTCTGCTATCACTGGCCACAGTGTGGCCCCAGTGGTGTAACTAGAACCTTCAGGGCCCCGGTGCAAGAAACCATGAAGGGCCCCCCTAAACCCCAGCCGAGGCCCTTCCCTCCGAGTCCGGTGGTGGAACTCCATGCCTCGGTCACAGGTACGACTTTTGTGAGCCCTGTAGTTCCACCACTGGTATCAGCAGTTCTTTTTTTTCCCCCGTTGGGGGACTTTGATGAGATATCAGAGGTCTAAACAGACCTATGATGTTACACCTTTGAGACAAAGAGGAAGAAGGGAAAGGGAAATTGGGTCCCTGTCCTCTGGGGAGAAGTGGGCCCTGTCCCCAGGAGAGATTGGGTCCTTGTCCTTAGGGGAGATGGGGTCCCTGTCCCCATGTAAGTAGGAGTCCCTGTCCCTAAGGGAAATGGGGTCCCTGTCCTCTGGGGAGAAGTGGGCCCTGTCCCCAGGGGAGATAGGGTCCCTGTCCCCAGGGGAAAGATGGGGTCCTTGTCCCCAAGGGAAATTGGGTCCTGTCCCCAGGGAAGATGGGGTCCCTGTCCCAATGTGAGAAGGGGTTCCTGCCCCAAAGGGAAATGGTGTTCCTGTCCTCTGGGGAGAAGTGGGCCCTGTTCCCAGGGGAGATGGGGTCCCCATTGGAGATGGGGTCACTGTCCCCATGTGAGAAGGGGTCTCTGTCCTCAGGTGAGAAGGGGTCCCTGTCCCCATGGAAAATGGGGTCCCTGTCCTCTGGGGAGAAGTTGGCTCTGTCCCCAGAGGAGATGGGGTCCTTGTCCCCAAGGGAAATGGGGTCCCTGTCCTTTAGGGAGAACTGGGCCCTGTCCTTAGGGGACATATCTCCCAGAAAGACCTGTCAACATCTGTGTATGACGGGGAGGAGGGGGGGGTGCTGGCAGACAAGCCTGCGGTGTCCTTTGGGTAGCCGGCTCTCATAGGGTTGCACTGCATCTGTGTGCTTAAAGTTTGTTTGCCCGGGAGTAGCATGCAGTGCAGTGTGAGCCGGACTCAGAGGGCGGGACTCTGGCTGGGGAGGACAGACACTGGACTGAGTAGCACTGCATAGAGCAGGAGAGGGGGACCCGGAGGAGCGGCAGAGGACACAGGTTGTGTGGGGAATGCACAACTAAAGAGCAGCCAGTGCGGTAGTCGAGCATGGAGCTCTGCTAGTCACCCCCCACCTCCAGCCACCCGTGTGCCTGGTGCCTAACCGCCTATGCTGCCACCGGCCATATGTAGAGGGTGCCGCATGGGCCCCTTGCAGCACAGGGCCCGGTTGCGCTCGCGACTGCTGCACCCCCTATAGTTACGCCCCTGTGTGGCCCCCCTAAAGTCTGAAGGACAGTAAACTGGCCCCTTATTTAGAAAGTTTGGAGACCTCTGCATTAGGATGTGCACCCCAGAGCACAAACACACACGTGTATATCAGCAGAGCAGTGGACGGTGTCAGTAGAACAAAGATTGGTGCCAATAGGGCAGTGGACAGTGTCAGTAATTTTTTTATTTAATTTTTTTTTTACATTATTATTTTTTTCATTTTTTAAAAAATTTCGGAGGAGCTCCAGATGTCACACTTCTGAAACTGAGAACAAAGATGGCCCAGTCCCTTTTTCTGCAGCCTGCAGTAAACATAGTTTACTATGCTTTAGTTAGGAATGAAGATAGGAGCGATCTGTACAGATCACTTACTGTGTTCATTCGTAAAAGAAAGGCCAGTTAATGAAATATTTAGCAGCCCCTTTTCTGCTCCTAAAAGGAGAGGAGGGAAGCTGCCAGCACTGCAGGGGGGAGACAGGAAGCAAGGGGAACGGGGTGATTAGGGTGTGCCCAGGCACACCCAGCAGACCCTGTGCACATGCCCATGAATTTCTGATTGGTCCATTGGGAGTGACATTTTTTTTTATAAATGGTCAGCGTTTTATAAAATACATGATATGAAAGGGATATGGTAATCTCAGTTAAAAAAAAAAAAAAAAATATTGCACCACAGGAGCTGACTTTTCCTGATATAAGAGTGTTTATTTGGGTTTATTCCTATTTGGAAGAGATCAATCAGAAAATAAATTGATGGTTTATTGATTAGTGTACGACAACCATTAGACTACGGTCCAAACTTAACTATCGATCCATATCCACTTCCCTGTATGTGGTATATCGATCAAATGGGTTGTGAACTATAGATCAAATAAATTATCAGGAGAGGTCGATTGAAAAAGAAATCAGTTGTTTATTGACGCAGGTATGATCACCAAATAACCTCACACAACCAATCCCATTTATGGTGAAGTGCAAGGAGTGTTTAATATGAAGAAAATAAAACGCTCTTTATTATGAGATCCCTGATTTACACACCATATAGCAGCAGTCTATGATATTTCACAGTCAGTTCATGGAGTCATTAAACATGTCAGTACTAAAAACTGTCTGTGTTACATTATCAGAACAGCTTTGTATCTGATTGGTGACTGTGGAGGTACACGAACAGTATTTCTTTCCCATGTTGATATAGTACTTTACAGAGTACACAGTAGCATTCACATTGACCCCGCCCCAGAGGAGCTCACAATTTACATTTCTCATCATAGTCACACACAACAGGGCCACTCTGGTCCAAGGCCAAGTCACCTGTCACTACCGGGACGTATTTATGATATTTCCAGAAATAACAAGCACATTTGTGTGTCTGGACTCTTCGCCCAGTCCCAGACTGGTTATAATCAAGACTGTTGACCAGAGGTCCGCCAGACGCATAGATTTCTACAAGCTTTTTTAAAAAAAACAAAAGAAATACTCTGAGCTTCTAATTGGCTTCAAAAATGTTAGGCACGCCAACTTGTGACACTAGCGAATCAACATTCACTATTGTTTTTATGCACCTCCTCCCAGCCAATCAGGACAGGAAGCGGGTCTTAAGACCAGATTGGCCAGGAGGAGAAGCTGGGGAAGCAGCTGAAGCCACCCGTGACCTGGATGGGGTAAGTGCGGACCTGGCAGGGGGGGGCAGGGTTTGTTTGCCACCCCCCTCCCTCCCTCCCTAAAAAATAAAGCACCAGCCACCACTGCAGTTGACCAACATCTCTTTACTGGTTGAATACCAGAACACTATCACTGAAAGTTTTTATATATACACTGACATACTGGCCGCCTTTAATACCTCATGAGCGGAGTGACCCCTGCTTAGGCGAAATTTGCTTGAAAAACAATCTATTCTTTTTTTACTTTATTTAGAGGATGTATTCGGGGGAGCTTATTACATTGAGGGGTCTATTTATAGAAAGTTTGCCATCACAAAAAAATCCCCATAATATGTCTAATATGTGTATTTGCTATGATCGCCAGCTCCACCTAGTGGCCATAATATGGTATTTTTGCTGAAATACTGCAAACTGGAAAATACAGCTTTTTGGCCAAAAGATGGAGCTGACAGTCATAGGAAATACACATATTAGACACATTATGGGGATTTTTCAAGATGGCTGTGTGAATGGCGAGTAACTTTTTTTTTGTGTGTATTTTATTATATGTGTATTGTTACTTTAAAAATCGTTTTTTTTTTTCTTTGTTTAACCACTTCCCGACCGCCCCATGTAGATATACGTCGGCAGAATGGCACGTACAGGCAGCACCACGTACCTGTACGTGCCATTCTTCAGGCGGTTGGGGGGTCCGATCGGACCCCCCTCCGCCGGCGGGGACGGTCGGGATCGTGTCAGGAGCGATCCGGGACGAGGGGACGGCCAGTGGTTTCTGGCCACCCCCTCGCGATCGCTCCTGGCCAATGAAAAGCTTCCCCTTCCTGTCTATTGTATAGACAGGAAGGCGGAAGTGATGTCACGCTCGGTGCGCCGGTCTATGTGACCGGAGACGCCGAGCGGCGAACATGTAAAGGTTAGTGCACAACAGTACACTGACACCAGTACAGTTAGGCACATATTCCACCCCCCTGTCACCCCCTGATCACCCCCCAGATCACCCCCTCCCCCCCCCAGTCACAGTGTCACTAATTGCAGTGATCATTTTTTTACTGATCACTGCATTTAGTGTCAGTGTGACTGTAATAACTGTCAGGCAGTTAGTTTTAGGTCCAAGGTAGCCCCCCACCCCCCCCTAATAAAGGTTTAACCCCTTGATTGCCCCCCAGGTAACCCTTTCACCCCCTTTTGCCAGTGTCACTAAGCGATCGTTTTTCTGATCGCTGTATTAGTGTCACTGCTGTCGCTAGGTAACCATTTTTTTTTTTTAGGTAACCGCCATGTTTATATAGGTTCATAAATAGTTTTATAGGTCAGGTACCCCCATATTACAACCTAAATAAAGGTTTTAACCCCTTGATTGCCCCTAGAGTTAACCCTTTCACCAGTGATCACTGTATAACTGTCACTGGTGACGCTGGTTAGCCAGTTAGTTATTTCGTTATTTAGGTTCCCCGTCAGGTTTTTATATAGCGTCAGGTACCCCCATATATTACCTAATAAAGGTTTTAACCCCCTGATTGCCCCTAGTTAACCCTTTCACCCCCTTTTGCCAGTGTCACTAAGCGATCGTTTTTCTGATCGCTGCATTAGTGTCGCTAGGTAACCATTTTTTTTTTTAGGTAACCGCCATGTTTATATAGGTTCATAAATAGGTTTATAGGTCAGGTACCCCCATATTACAACCTAAATAAAGGTTTTAACCCCCTGATTGCCCCTAGAGTTAACCCTTTCACCAGTGATCACTGTATAACTGTCACTGGTGACGCTGGTTAGCCAGTTAGTTATTTCGTTATTTAGGTTCCCCGTCAGGTTTTTATATAACGTCAGGTACCCCCATATATTACCTAATAAAGGTTTAACCCCCTGATTGCCCCTAGTTAACCCTTTCACCCCCTTTTGCCAGTGTCACTAAGCGATCGTTTTTCTGATCGCTGCATTAGTGTCGCTAGGTAACCAGTTTTTTTTTTGTATTACTGTTACGGGTGACGCTGGTTAGTTAGCTTGTTTTTTATACTGTCAGGGCACCCGCCATTTATTACCCAATAACGGTTTAACCCCCTGATCGCCCGGCGGGTGATATCAATTAGGTTTTAGGGTCAAATAAGGTCTGCGTCGCCCCAGGTTAGTGCCAGTACCGCAAACACCCACGCACAAAGCATACACCTCCCTTAGTGGCACAGTATCTGAACAGATCAATATCTGATCTGATCAGATCTATACTAGCGTCCCAGCAGTTTAGGGTTCCAAAAAAAACCGCATTGTTAGCGGGATCAGCCCAGATACCTGCTAGCACCTGCGTTTTCCCCCTCCGCCCAGCCCAGCCCACCCAAGTGCAGTATCGATCGATCACTGTCACTTACAAAACACTAAGCACACATAACTGCAGCGTTCGCAGAGTCAGGCCTGATCCCTGCGATCGCTAACAGTTTTTTTGTGGTAGCGTTTTGATTCAGTCGCTTCAGTCAGGAGCTTTTTTACCTGTGAATCTCAAAAAAATAAAAAAAAAAAAAATAGTTGTCGTTTTATTGTTCTCTCTCTCACTCTATTCTCTCTCTATTGTTGCTCTTTTTTTACTCCATTCTATTCTGCAATGTTTTATTATGTTTTATCATGTTTTATCATGCTTGCTTTTCAGGTATGTAATTTTGTTTACTGTGTTTTAGTGTTAAGCATTTTTTTGTTTTCAGGTGCGCCATTCAGTTGCAACGCGGATTTATTTATCTTGACAGCAACAGCGTTTGCTCCCACGATACATAAAGACGCGACTCCAACACTGTAGGAGGTGATTTCACCACCACAGTTAAAAAAAAGAGCATATATGCCGAAGCATGGGGGCAGCAGGGGGGGGGAGGAGCGATTGGCTCCTAATGCCACGTACATACGGTCGAAATTCCGACCGTGTGTACACGGCATAACTTTTGCGGGAGGATGCCCCCATGCATCGGCATATATAAATGGTGCATGTATGCCCATCATTAGAAGTGGGTGGATGAAGGGAGGTATTCTAATGGTGGGCATACCCACCAATCAATCTCTTTTTTTCGTTCAGCCAAGAGGCTGCATGAAAAAAAAAAGATTACAATATATGTCCAGTATGTTGCTGGACTTTGAATGGTTATACCAGAATGATGCCTGCAGGTTTAGGTATCATCTTGGTATCATTCTTTTCAGCCAGTGATCGGCTTTCATGTAAAAGCAATTCTAGCGGGTAATTAGCCTCTAGACTGCTTTTACAAGCAGTGGGAGGGAATGTCCCCCCTCCCGGATATAAACCGCGCCATTGGGAAATTGGGAAAGCATTTTATCACACCAATCTTGGTGTGGTCAGATGCTTTGAGGGCAGAGGAAAGATCTAGGGTCTAATAGACCCCAATTTTTTCAAAAAAAGAGTACCTGTCACTGCCTATTGCTATCATAGGGGATATTTACATTCCCTGAGATAACAATAAAAATCATAACAAAGAAAAAAAATGGAAGGAACAGTTTAAAAATAAAATAAAAAAGCGAAATAAATAAAAAAAAAACCAAAAAAAAAAAGCACCCCTGCCCCCCCTTCTCTTGCGCAAAGGCGTACACAAGCGTTGGTCTGGCGTCATATGTAAACAGCAATTGCACCATGCATGTGAGGTATCACCGCGAAGGTCAGATCGAGGGCAGTAATTTTAGCAGTAGACCTCCTCCGTGAATCTAATGTGGTATCATGTAAAGGCTTTTAAAGGCTTTTAAAAATGTATGTAGTTTGTCGCCACTGCGTGTTTGTGCGCAATTTTAAAGCATGTCGTGTTTGGTATCCATGTACTCGGCCTAAGATCATATTTTTTATTTCATCAAAAATTTGAGCAATATAATGTGTTTTAGTGCATTAAAATAAAAAAAAGTGTATTTTTTTCCACAAAAAATGCGTTTGAAAAATCGCTGCGCAAATACTGTGTGGAAAAAAAAAATGCAACACCCACCATTTTAATCTGTAGGGCCTTTGCTTTAACATTATATATAGTGTTTGGGGGTTCAACGTAATTTTCTTGCAAAAAAAAAAATATGTTTTCATGTAAACAAAAAGTGTCAGAAAGGGCTTTGTCTACAAGTGGTTAGAAGAGTGGGTGACGTGTGACATAGGCTTCTAAATGTTGTGCATAAAATGCCAGGACAGTTCAAACCCCCCCCAAATGACCCCATTTTGGAAAGTAGACACCCCAAGCTATTTGATGAGAGCAATGTTGAGCCCATTAAATATTTTTTTTTTTTGTCCCAAGAGATTGAATAATGAAAAAAAAAAAAAAATATATATATATTTTTTTTTACAAAAAGTTGTCACTAAATGATATATTGCTCAAACATGTCATGGGCATATGTGGAAATACACCCCAAAATACATTCTGTTGCTTCTCCTGAGTACGGGGATACCACATGTGTGGGACTTTTTGGGAGCCTAGCTGCGTACGGAACCCCAAAAACCAATCACCGCCTTCAGGCTTTCTAAGGGTGTAATTTTTTTATTTCACTTCTCACTGCCAATCACAGTTTTGGAGGCCATGGAATGCCCAGATGGCATAAAACCCCCCAAAATGACCCCATTTTGGAAAGTAGACACCCCAAGCTATTTGCTGAGAGGTATTGTGAGTATTTTGCAGATGTCGCTTTTTGTCACAAAGTTTTGAAAATTGAAAAAAGAAAAAAAAAATTTTTTTTTTCTTTACTTTCTTCATTTTCAAAAACAAATGAGAGCTGTAAAATACTCACCATGCCTCTCAACAAATAGCTTGGGGTGTCTACTTTCCAAAATGGGGTCATTTGGGGGGGTTTTGTGCTATTTTGGCATTTTATGGCCTTCGAAACTGTGATAGGTAGTGAGGAGTGAAATCAAAAATTTGCACCCTTAGAAATCCTGAAGGCGGTGCTTGGGTTTCGGGGCCCCGTACGCGGCTAGGCTCCCAAAAAGTCCCACACATGTGGTATCCCCATACTCAGGAGAAGCAGCAAAGTGTATTTTGGGGTGCAATTCCACATATAACTATGGCATGTGTGAGCAATATATCATTTAGTGACAACTTTTTGAAAAAAAAAAAAAATCTTTTTTATTTTTGTCTTTATTCAATCACTTGGGACTAAAAAAAAAAATATTCAATGGGCTCAACATGCCTCTCAGCAAATAGCTTGGGGTGTCTACTTTCCAAAATGGGGTCATTTGGGGGGGTTTTGTACTTCTCTGCCATTTTAGCACCTCAAGAAATGAAATAGGCAGTCATAAATTAAAAGCGGTGTAAATTCCAGAAAATGTACTCTAGTTTGTAGACGCTATAACTTTTGCGCAAACCAATAAATATACGCTTACCGTATATACTCGAGTATAGGCCGACCCGAATATAAGCCGAGGCACCTAATTTTACCACAAACAACTGGGAAAACTTATTGACTCGAGTATAAGCCTAGGGTGAGAAATGTGCAGCTACTGTAAGTGGAAAAGAGGGTCAATGATGCCCATTTGCAGCCTCACTGTGCCCATGCAGATGGACACAGTTGACCGATTTGGGGCCCTGTATCTCAGGGTCACTTAGTGCTAGGAACCCCATCTTTAGATATGTTGTAGTGCTAATTCCACTGGGTTGGAATACAACATTTGGGGTTCCTAGCACCAAGTGTCCCCGAGATATGGGGCCCCAAATTCGGGTCAGAAAATCTCAAGCACTTTTCTGCAGCAGAGAATGACATTTTCTGAACCGACTTTGGGGCCCTGTATCTCGGGGCCACTTAGTTCTATGAACCCCATCTTTGGATATGTTGTAGTGCTAGGTCCACTGGGTTTGAATGCCAAATTTGGGGTTCCTAGCTCCAAGTGTCCCCGAGATATGGGGCCCCAAATTCGGGTCAGAAAATGTCAAGCACTTTTCTGCAGCAGAGAATGACATTTTCCGAACCGACTTTGGGGCCCCGTATCTCGGGGCCACTTAGTGCTAGGAACCCCATATTTGGATATGTTATAGTGCTAGGTCCACTGGGTTGGCACACCAAATATGGGACTCCTAGACCCAAGTGGCCCCGAGATACGGGGCCCCAAAATCGGGTCGGATTTTTTTTTTTTTTTGCTGCAGAAAAGTGCTTGACTCGAGTATAAGCCGAGGGGGGGCACTTTCAGCACAAAAAAATGTGCTGAAAAACTCGGCTTATACTCGAGTATATACGGTATTGGCATTTTTTTTACTAAAGACATGTGGCTGAATACATTTTGGCCCAAATGTTTGACTAAAATTGAGTTTATTAGATTTTTTTTATAACAAAAAGTAGAAAATCTCTTTTTTTTTCAAAATTTTCGCTCTTTTTCCGTTTATATCGCAAAAAATAAAAATCACAGAGGCAATCAAATACCATCAAAAGAAAGCTCTATTTGTGGGAAGAAAAGGACGCAAATTTCGTTTGGTTACAAAATTGCATGACCGCGCAATTACCAGTTAAAGTAGTGCAGTGCGAAATTGAAAAAAAGACCTCTGGTCCTTTGGCTGCCAAATGGTCCGGGGCTAAAGTGGTTAAAAAAAAAATTTCTGTGAAAATTTTTAAATAATCAGGGTAATGAAGAGCCAAATTATTGGTACAGGAACAGATCAGGGATAGCCGAAAAAAGCTTCCATAACCCTCATGAAGCATTAAAAGCCTAAAAATAAAAACAATTTAAATAAAAAAAACGTTAAAAACCACCTTAATTTAGCCTTCTTCATTGACTCCAATGCATTTCACCAACATTTCCTGGGACAGAAAAATATTCATCTTCTCTCTATTCCTATTAAAGACACCGACCCTCACATATTGAAGATCCTAGAATTAAGGTTTGTGTTGCCCGGCAACAATCAATTCGATTCAAGCTTTCATTCCCCAACTGTCATTTCATTTTAAAGTGATTGACAAGTATTTACAAGTGTACATTTGTGTCATTATTATACTGAACATTCTTGATCAGAGGAACATTAACCTGAATAGCAAAAAAAATCAGATAAGGTAACTTAAGGTAGAACTGAAGGCAAAACTTTTTTTTTTTTTAGTTTTGGATAGAGTGGAGAAGGATTAGAACCCCTGTCAGGCTTATTTGCTGTCTGTGTGCTATCTATCTGCCCCTATTTTACCGTTATCACTGAGAGCGAAAGTAAAGGAAAATCCAGAATTTTGGGTTGTCACCAGAACAGGAATAGAGGGGAAATCTTCCAATGGGGACACTAGTTCTGGTGACACTTTGGATGGATTTACCTCTCACTTCCTGTTTTGGCTTTGGGACAGGAAGTGAAGGGAAATCTCCCCATGGGGCTCAGATGGCAAAAAAAAAATACAGCGGTTACAACTCTCTATCTGAATATAAAGAAAAATGTTTTGCCTTTAAATGCCAATATAATAAAACAAATAACAAAAAAAAAAAAAAAAATACAAAAAATATAATACATCTCTTTACAATTCAAAGTCACTTTCTTTTTAACAAATCTAATATAAACAGGCACAGGAATGTACTAAAAAGAGGAGCTGAACAGCCCCCCTTGCCTAAGTTAAACCAAACAATGCTCCATTCTGATTGGCTGCTATAAGTCATATAGGGACCGCAAATTGAGGGAAAACTTATTAAAAAGGATAGAAGAGGATGCTTTTGAATAGAGACCAGTACTGGAAAAATCTTCCTTTCACAGACCTTGTGGAGGCCCCCGGAACTCTAAAAACGAGCCTAATGAAAGATGCCCGTCTTAAAGTGTACCTCCACCCAATGTTTTTTCACAATAACATATGGAAATAGCCACTGCTGAATTTACACCTCTTCTCAGGGCCATTACTACATGTGATGGGATATGAATTTCCATCTGAAAGGCAATAGTGATAAAAAAAACACTGATTGCTTTCACAGAAATCCTACAGAGATTCCTCTACTTTTATTACCAATCATTACCAAGCGCTATTGCTAGTTGCATTGATCGCTGTATGGCCAGATAGTATTGGTCCCCATAGCAGGTGTATGGTCTTCCTCCACTATTTATTGATTAAAATATTTAATCCCAGCTATTCTAAACCAGAGTTCCATGGAACCCCGGCATTTCTCCAGAGGTTCCTAAGGGTTCCTGGAGCTGTGACTAATTGAGATCCCACCTGATGGTTGTAGATAGAGGAAAACCAGCAACTCGATCTTCCACAATGAATACATTTATTAATCCAGGTGTGGTACAAAATAATACAGGGCTTACGCATTTCCTGTCTAGCCATAGCGAGGCTACATGCCAAACTGCGTAAGCCCTGTATTATTTTGTACCACACCTGGATTAATACATTTTTTAATTGCGGAAGATCGAGTTGCCAGCTTTCCTTTATCTACATGTTTATTTCCAGTGCTAGGAGGACACTACAAGCCACTGACCATTGTGGGGAATTACTACAGTTTTTTCCCACTATATTTCCACCTGATGGTGCCTGCTTGGTTTCAGGGCCAATGTCACTTGGAAGAGCCAGCTGTATGATGCCAATGATCTTTTTTTTATCTGTCTGTAAGTGTAGCATTCTGACCACCACTGTAAGGGGACATTCTTCTCACTGTTTGCCAATGTAAGGGACATTCTTCCCACTGACTACCAATTTAAGGAGACATTCTTCCCATTCATGACCAATTTAAGGCACATTCTTTGCACTGACCACCCAGTGTAAGGAGCATTCCTCCCACTGATGACCAATGTAAGGGGCATTCTTCCCAAGGTCCACCAATTTAAGGCAGACAATATTCCCACTGACCACCAATGCAAGGAGACATTCTTTCCATTGATGACCATTGACCCTTCTATGGGACATTCTTCCCACTGACAACCAATGTAAGGGACATTCTTCCCACTGATCCCCAATGTAAGGGGCCATCCTTGCCACTGATCGCAAATGTAAGGGACATTCTTCCCACCGACCACCAATATAAGGGACATTCTTCTCACTGATCACTAATGTAGGGGGCCATCCTTCCACTGATCACCAATGTAAGGGGCCATCCTTCCCACTGATCACCAATCTAAAGGACATTCTTCCCACTGACAACCAATGTAAGGGACATTCTTCCCACTGATCCCCAATGTAAGGGGCCATCCTTGCCACTGATCGCAAATGTAAGGGACATTCTTCCCACCGACCACCAATATAAGGGACATTCTTCTCACTGATCACTAATGTAGGGGGCCATCCTTCCACTGATCACCAATGTAAGGGGCCATCCTTCCCACTGATCACCAATCTAAAGGACATTCTTTCCACTGATCACCAATGTAAGGGGCCATTCTTCCAACTGATCACCAATGTAAGGGGGCATTCTTCCAACTGATCACCAATGTAAGGGGCCATCCTTGCCACTGATCGCAAATGTAAGGGACATTCTTCCCACCGACCACCAATATAAGGGACATTCTTCTCACTGATCACTAATGTAGGGGGCCATCCTTCCACTGATCACCAATGTAAGGGGCCATCCTTGCCACTGATCACCAATCTAAAGGACATTCTTCCCACTGATCCCCAATGTAAGGGACATTCTTCCCACTGATCACCGATGTAATGAGCATTCTTTTACTAACTGAAGTAAGGCTGCATTAACCCAAATAAAGTAGATATACTTCTAGTAAACCTCTCCAATCGACAACTAGGGCACTTTCAATTCCTTCTCTTCCTTCCTTCTCTTCTAATCTTTAGCTTTCTGCTGGGAGGTTGTTAAGTGATGGGGTTTTATGCAGCAGTCTCAATAGAAACGTTTTCTCCTCTTATCAGACGAAGCAACACTTACAGAGTTCATTTTTCAATGTATATGGAACCACAATAAATTTGGGGTCCAACAGTGGACCTTTCAATTGTCAACTGGCCATGGTCCTTGTATCCCAGCAAGGGTGGCTGTCTCATTCCTCATCACTACACCAATGGAAGCCTCATCGTTGTATGTCTATATAACTGAGATGCTGTAAGACTTACAACTTTTTTTAAAGCAATCTGAGTGTATTGTAAAACTATTTTTGGACCCCTGTACACATTTAGCTTGAACCTGTTCAAAAAGAAATTAGCAGCACTAAAGCACTGTAGGTCCTTATCGAATACTCCATGAAGGTCCGTTCAAAGGACTATTGGTGTCCAGCATTAATTACACTGAGTACCCAATAACTTGTGCGCAACCTAAAATTGGAGGACCTGAGGTATACAAGGCTGCAGATATCTGCGTCACTGATAACGTACGTAGCATTTGTAAACAATTCTGAATGAATTGAAGCGACACAATTGTGGAACAATTTAAAAAAATAATCCAATTTCTAAAAGGTGAGATAAGGACAGTCCTTCACAGTAAGGTACGATAGCCGTTCTGCAGTTAAGGTTGCAGGCCGATAAATTGTCACTTTAGTGTCTTCATAATGTCAGTTTGTGTGACCACCCTGCATGAGCAGCTGACCGGTCAGCCACCGGTGGTCATATTATATGTGGCCAAGGCGGTAACGTTTTGTGGGTGGAGGTTGACCCAATCAGGAAAAGTGCTGAGTCCGAATATACTGGATGCCCAGGTGTTCATTGCAAGGCTAAGGAGGAGAACGCCCATTAGGTTCATTAGAAGTCCTGTCTTTGCCTGCAAAGTGAAGCCAAAAAGTAGACAAGAAAGTGTTAGAGAGCTGCCCCAATAGATATACAATATAACATGTTGTGCTGTAGTTATTCAATGAATCACAGCTACACTACTATCTTGTGCTGAGAGAAACCCTGCCTCTGGCTGGCATCTTCCTTAACCAATAATCCAGGATAAATCATTTGGAAATAACCCCGCTCCACCTCTGAAATCATTTATGGATGTGTTGAGTGGCTCCTTATATTTGTCCGGTATATCTCCGGTTACAACTTTACAGCACCTTCCTCATAGCTTTGCTTTATTAGCAACAGAGTATCAAACCATACAATTTCTGATAATGTATTACTAAGCCAACAAAACAAAGATATAAAGGTGAGGTTCACTCTTGTGCAGGTGGTTGCCACTGCGGGACCCCACCTGTTCCTGCACCCGCAACCACCCAGACAAAGAACTCGCTGCTGCTTAGGAGGTGAATAGGGGTACCATTAATGCTAATAACACCCCCACACACTGAAAGCCGCAGCGTGGTTTCCTCGCACTAGGAACCACACTGTACTATGCCGTTTTCCTGCGGCCGTAGGGGCCTTTCTCTGCGTTTTCAGTGGATACAGCAGCCCATTCAAATGAATAGACTGCCGTGTACGAGCAATGCAGCTGCAGGGAAACTGCACAAGTGTGAACCTAGCCTAAGGAGGGTGTTGTGGTGATTTTAAACATAGATAAAAGATATAAGCCAGCAAAGTCAGGACTTGACGTTTAAATTTGCTCTGGGTCAATGACTAATTACTGAAGCCTGGGGATTGGCATGGCAGGCAAAAAAAAATTAAGAACTGGCAATTTCAGAAGGAGGCTAGCAATGGTTATATATATATATATATATACACACATACACACACACACATACATACATACACACACACACTATATTACCAAAAATATTGGGAAGCCTGCCTTTACGCGCACATGAAATTTAATAGCATCTCAGTCTTAGTCCGTAGGGTTCAATATTGAGTTGGCCCACCCTTTGCAGCTATAACAGCTTCAACTCTTCTGGGAAGGCTGTGCACAAGGTTTAGGAGTGTGTCTATGGGAATGTTTGACCATTCTTCCAGAAGCGCATTTGTGAGGTTAGGCACTGATATTGGTCCAGAAGTCCTGGCTCACAGTCGCCGCTGTAATTTATCCCAAAGATGTTTTATGGGGGTGAAGCTCTTTGCAGGCCAGTCAAGTTCCTCTACCCCAGACCCCAAACTCCACCTCCTTAAAACACTCCTCCACCTTCTTCCACATGTCTTACTTCATGTCTTACTTTGGTTGCTGTATTAAAGTGTTTGGTAAGTCTAAAATATTATTCACTTCCAGCCCCTCTATTAGAGGCTGGCATACCACACTATTCAAGTCATTTGTAAAAACGAGCGCTCTAAATACCTCTTTAGAGCTGTCTTCAGACCGTCACATTACTCGCGGACGCTTTACAACTCCGAGACATTGCTTCTGCGGGAGGGATCGTGATCTCCATGGAGATCATGTGACCTCCCGCAGAAGGAATGTCTCGGAGCTGTAAAGCAGCCGCGAGTCACGTGACCGGCCTGAAGACAGATCTCTAAAGAGGTATTCAGAGCGCTTGTTTTTTTACAAAGGACTTGGATAGTGTGGTATGCCATAGTAGAGGGGCTGGCAGTGACAATTTTAGGGTTTTTATTTTTAATAGCAGCGGTGGGGGGGGGGGGGGTGGAGACAGAGACACAGAGAAGATGCTGACATACAGGAAGGAGGGGGAGAGAGGAGAGCAGAGAGGAAGGGACGGAGGGAGGCACTTTGACTACGGTGATCAGGGCCGAGCAGCCCTGGTTATTATGGTTAGTTTAGAGAGGGGCATACAGGAGATTGGCAGATTCAGGGAGTTTTTTTTTTTTACAGTTTAGAGGGGGCAGATTAAACAGCACAAGCACAAGCTGTGTAATCTGCTTTAAGGGACCAGAATCTGATTTTTTGGGGCTCTAGTACCTCCCTGCACACTGTAGTTGGCACCGCCTCTCTCACTTGCTGGGAGATCATCCAGTGGGGTTGTCGGCATCTACACTGCACCCCGGGCACCTGCATCTCCCTTGTCCCAACCCTGCACTCAATGGGAGCCACTCAGGAGATCAGATCTGTTGGATTGTGAGAAAAACTGTCATTTGTAAACACATAAGCCGGGCCTCTGTGTTTACAAGTGATAGTGGTGAGCAGGGAGCAGAGGGCTTGAGCCAGATGTGGTGGAACTGAGTTCCACCAAGTTCCATCTGAAAAAAAGATATATATATATATATATATATAATTATATTGTATACATACAGCATTACATTAAAGCTGACCTGTGACAATAATTGTATGTCTAATACCCGATGGGCTGCTGGTAATCACTGTAGTATTTGGCAATACTATTGTGATAGCCGCGATCTTCCATATCCTGTCTAGAGCGGCTTCCTTTCTGCACACCGACCACAGTGAGGGGGGGGGGGGGGCACTTGCTTGGCACACTGCCTTGCATTTTTTATTTCAAAGAACACAAGTCCTTGTCTGTGTCGATGAGGTAGAGAGGAAAGGTAGAAACAGACGTGATCCATCGAGTCGGAGCTTGTTGTTGGAAATTCCAACCGTGTGTAGGCTCCATCGGACAGTTTCCATTGGAATTTCCGTCGCACAAAATTTGCAAGATTCAGTTTAAGCCAACATCCGTTGGAAAAAAAACATGGGATTTTGTTGTCGGAATGTCTGATCGTGTGTACGCGGCATAAGGGGTGTATTTATAAAAAAGAAAATTGCAGAGCTATTTATCATGTGAATTTAATGTTTCTAAGCTATTTTATCTCCAGTTCAGATGTTCTTCATTCATGAGAATAGAATGAATCAGATAAATACCACTTTATGGCCACTAGACGGAGCTGATGATCATAGAAAATATTTATTTACTGCTTCCCTCACGCAGATATACTGCGGCAGAAGGGCACGTACAGGTAGATTAACGTACCTGTACGTTGCCCTTTAAGAGGAAGCTCGCGGCCCGCTGGGAGCTCCGTGACCATGTTCGCGGGTCCCGCGGACTCGATATCCGCGGGGATACCCGCGATCGTCTCACGGTGAGGAAGAACGGGGAGATGCTAATGTAAACAAGCATATCCCGTTCTGCCCAATGACACTGATCACCAATCCCTGTAATCGTGAGCTATGATCAGTGATGTGTCACAACTAGCCCATCCCCCCCACAATTAGAATCACTCCCTAGGACACACTTAATCCCTACAGCACCACCTAGTGGTTAACCCCTTAACTGCCAGTGACATTTTTACAGTAATCAATGAATTTTTTTAGCATTGATCGCTGTATTAATGCCAATGGTCCCAAAAATGTGTAAAAATTGTCCGACGTGTCCGCCATAATGTCGCAGTCATGATAAAAATCGCTGATCGCCGCCATTACTAGTAACAAAAAAATTATCAATAAAAATGCCATGAAACTATCCCCTATTTTGTAGACGTTATAACCTTTGCGCAAACCAATCAATAAACGCTTATTGTGATTTTTTTTTACCAAAAATATTTAGACGAATACGTATCGGCCTAAATTTTTTGGGGATATTTATTATAGCAAAAAGTAAAAAAGAATGCGTTTTTTTTTTAAATTGTCGCTATTCTTTTGTTTATAGCGCAAAAAATAAAAACCGCAGAGGTGATAAAATACCACCAAAAGAAAGCTCTATTTGTGGGGAAGAAAGGACATTGATTTTGTCTGGGAGCCACGTCACATGATTGGAAAAAAGTGCTCTGGTCTTTAGCCAGCCAAATGGTCCGGGGCTTAAGTGGTTAATCTTTATAATTACAGTGCAGGGCATACAATTCCACAATTTATTTCTTCGCTAAAAAAAACAGGCTGTATTCCATGGGCACTGATCAGACTGCATTCCATGGGGACTGGTAAGGCTGCATTTCACAGGCACTGATCAGGCTGCATTTTATGGGCATTGATCAGGCAGCATTTCATGGGCACTGGTAAGCCTGCCTTTAATGGGCACTGGTAAGGCTGCATTTTATGGGCACTGGTAAGGCTGCATTTTATGGGCACTGGTAAGGCTGCAGTCTCTGACCATCTCCTGTACTACATCTGCAGGCTCTGACCGTGATAATGACATTGTCGAAATGGGGCAGAGCATGTGGGACAGCTCAGACAATACTCTGCAATACTCCGCCAATACTATGCAATACTCTGCCAATAAATTTTAACAAAAAAAATAAAAAACCCAGCAGTGATTAAATACCACCAAAAGAAAGCTCCGTTTGTATGAAAAAAGGACAAACATTTCATATGGGTACAGTGTTGCATGACTGAGTAATTGTCATTCAAAATAAATGTGAGAGCACCGAAAGCTGAAAATTGGTCTGGTTAGGAAGGGGGTTTAAGTGCCCAGTGGTCAAGTGGTTAATTATTATGGTCTGTTCCATCTGGTGGCAATAATGCAATATTTTCCAGATTCAATCTATTAATATGTGCAAAGAACATCCAACCTGGAGAGAAAATAGCTTAGGAACTTTGGATTTTATCAGCATTTGCATAGAACAAATGTACAGGCAGTTTTGCAGAATGAATAGTCCTGTGCATTTTTTTTTTTTTTTTAGAAATACGCCCCTAAATGTCAGCGCCCCCCCAGTCATGTACCCACCACTTCTAACCCTTGGCCCTCCTTGGGAAAGCTATCAGCCTCCACAGATTCTAGTTCCATCCAATCATCCCAGTGGATATAAAGTCAAATGATGACATCACAGTTTCTTGATAGATCAGAAAATACACATAGATGTTAAATAAATGGGAATTCAGGCATGGGAAAGTCACACCATTCTTGCTGTCCCATTAGAGATAAAAGTGACCCATACCTTCTTTTTTTTTGGGTGGAGTTGGCCTTTAAGTCTTATAGAGTTGATGTGACGAGACATACCTGCATTTGGAGAGGATCCTGATTGTAGTTGGAGTGTACGGTGGCATCGTGGAGGGTATGTGTCAGTGCCAGCTGTTGTCTGAGCTGTCCCACAACATTAGAAATTCACACACTTATTAGGAAGTTACAGGACACCCCTTCCCTGCTGACTTGGCAATTTACTGAACCTCCTACAGGAAAAACCCTCAGTGTTCTATGGAACTTATTTAGAATTTTAATGAGATATTTTACATTCATTTAAAAAAAAAAAATAAGTGCAGAGAGGATTATTTTCAATTACTGTTTTCTTTTCCTCTCTCTGACCCTTACTCCTCTCCTTTCATCCTTTCCATTCTCAATCTCTACCCTCCCTGGACACTTCCATTCCATCCCCCTGTCCAACACATTTACACCCCCCCCACCTCCACCCAAAATTCCCTAGCCCCCTACCACACACTCCATATTAGGGGGGCACCGATACCACTTTTTTATGACCGAGTACAAGTACCGATACTTTTTTTCAAGTACTCGCCGATTACTGATACTTTTTTTTCTAATGTCATGTGACAGTAGCACTGAGAGGTGAAAATGGGGGGTAACTAGTGCGCTCAACCAATAATGAATAAATATATGAGGAAAGCCGCCAACATATAAGTGATCTCACACTGCAAATAGATATATAAATAGGGGGGTATGTGGCGCTAACCACTATAAAAAAACCTCTGGGAACTCTTCAGGCGTGTAAATTCCAAAAGATGGGTGACCTTAACCACTTCAGCCCCAGACCAATTGGCAGCCAAAGGACCAGGCCCCTTTTTGCGATTCGGCACTGCGTCGATTTAACTGACAATTGTGCGGTCGTGCGACGTGGCTCCCAAACAAAATTGACGTCCTTTTTTCCCCACAAATAGAGCTTTCTTTTGGTGGTATTTGATCGCCCCTGCGGTTTTTATTTTTTGCGCTATAAACAAAAATAGAGCGACAATTTTGAAAAAAATGCAATATTTTTTGCTTTTTGCTATAAAAAATATCCCCAAAAAATATATAAAAAAAATTTTTTTTTTTTTTCTCAGTTTAGGCCGATACGTATTCTTCTACATATTTTTGGTAAAAAAAATAAAAAAAAAAAAAAAAAAATCGCAATTAGCAATTATTGATTGGTTTGCGCAAAAGTTATAGCGTTTACAAAATAGAGGATAGTTTTATAGCATTTTTATTAATAATTTTTTTTTTTTTTACTAGTAATGGCGGCGATCAGCGATTTTTATTGTGACTGCGACATTATGGCGGACACATCGGACATTTTTGACACATTTTTGGGACCATTGTCATTTATACAGCAATCAATGCTATTTAAATGCATTGATTCCTGTATAAATGACAGTTGTAGTGAAAGTTAACCACTAGGGGGAGGGGAGGGGTTATGGGCTGTGACGTGTGTGTGTTTTTTTACATTAGGGGGCGGGGCTGACGTCTGACGTCATTGATCGGCTTTCCCGATGACCGGGAACAGCCAATCAATGACAGGCAGAGTAGGAAGCGCGGGTAGAGGTTTGTTTACACATACCTCTCCCCGTTCTTCAGCTCCGTGACCCGATCGCCGCTGGTGTCCCGCGATCGGGTCCGCTGGTCCCGCGGGCGGGGTAACGGAGCTACCGACCGGGCAGGCATTTAAAGGGCCACGTACCGGTACGTGCTTTTGCCTGCCCGTGCCATTCTGCACATGTATATATGCAGTGGGCGGTCGGGAAGCGGTTAATTATAATTTGATCAATTTTACATAAAATGCAAATATCATATCTGAATGGATAAACAATGTATCAACAAATGACAATATCTTCAATAGCAATAAATAAATATATAAAATGTGAATAAAGGAATAAGTGCAGAAGTGTGATCAATAAATATGACCAATAAAAGTGCGCTGGGATAAAAAAATCTCTTAAAATTGATAGCAATGTGATAATATGGTAAATGAATGACTATTAAAAACGTGCTGAGATAAAATCTTCAACGATGATGTTAAAATATTTGTGATGTACAATCCCAGGCAATGTGATGAATGAACTAAAATAGGAAGGAAATGCCTTCTGTGAATATATAACGTAAAAATCGAAAGTGCACAGTGCAACGTGCAAAAATAGTGAGAAAGACCAAAATGCTGGTCTAGGAAGTGCAAGAAGAAATAACGAAATAAACGTGCATAAACATCTGCGATAACAGCAAAGTGACTGCAATAAGTGATTCAGACTAAATCACTGTGAAGGTAATTCATAAAATAAGGGGAATCCTCAGAAGAAGGAGGATCAACTCAGTGGTGCAATACAAATCCAAGTTTGATAGAAAAAATAAAAAAATAAAAATTGCACAGGAATGGCAACAGGGCAAAGATGCCAGCACAGTCCGTTTTAAGAATGGAAATTCTTGATCAGAGTAAAACAAATAGAGAGTTCCAATGTGATATATAAATCAGAGTTCAGTGATATTCTGTGCAGAAGTGCTCCGCGGTGTTTTCAGGGGTGCACCCCACTGTTTCCCCCCAGCCTCTCACCTCTAATAGCGGCCTCTACAGGCCTAGTAAAGTAGGTAACTTTGGGTATTGCAGGGCCGGACTGGCCTACCGGGATACCGGGATATTTCCCGGTAGGCTGCCTGCCCTGGGGCCGCTTTGCGGCTTCTGTGCTCCCCTCTCATGCTCCTGTGAACACGGAGCTGGCCGGGTCTGTGTTCGGCGGCCGCTCCGTAACACGGTCCCGCCCCCCTAGACCGGCTCATGTGATAGTAGATAGAAGAATCCACCTATCACACAGCCGGTCTAGGGGGGCGGGACCGTGTTGCAGAGCGGGAGCGGCCGCCGAACACAGACCCGGCCAGCTCCGTGAAACACAGGAGAAATGCCTGTGAGTAAACCGTGTGCCTCGAGAGGGGGATCAGCAGGGGGGCCGCATATAGAGGAAATGAGCCTTCTATATTCCTCCATGCAGCCGCTGAATGCTTGGAGGAGGGAGAGGAGGAGAATCAAGCATTCAGCGGCTGCATGGAGGAATATAGAAAGCTCATTTCCTCTATATGCGGCCCCTCTGCTGATCCCCCATCCAACTTCTTTTACTGCCCCCCCCCCTTCTCCTTGTGCTCCCCCCCAGTGCTCTCCTCCCCCACCACACTCTCCAGCCCCCCCCCCCACAGTTCCCTCAACCCCTGTTCTTTCTGCCCCCCCTCTCCCCATCCTTCTCTAGCCCCCCCCCACAGTGCTCTCCAGCCCCCCGCAGTGCTCCCCACCCCCCACAGTACTCTCCAGCCCCCCGCAGTGCTCCCCACCCCCCACAGTACTCTCCAGCCCCCGGCAGTGCTCCCCACCCCCCACAGTGCTCTCCAGCCCCCCGCAGTGCTCCCCACCACCCACAGTACTCTCCAGCCCCCCGCAGTGCTCCCCACCCCCCACAGTGCTCTCCAGCCCCCCACAGTGCTCCCCACCCCCCACAGTGCTCCCCACCCCCCCCCCCACAGTGCTCTCCAGCCCCCCGCAGTGCTCTCCAGCCCCCCGCAGTGCTCCCCACCCCCCACAGTACTCTCCAGCCCCCACAGTACTCTCCAGCCCCCCGCAGTGCTCCCCACCCCCCACAGTACTCTCCAGCCCCCCGCAGTGCTCCCCACCCCCCACAGTACTCTCCAGCCCCCCGCAGTGCTCCCCAACCCCCACAGTACTCTCCAGCCCCCTGTGCTCCCCCCCCCCACAGTGCTCTAAGGTGCTGCGGACATCTTGTTACACCCAGCCCATATAGTTCATTAACTATATGGGCTGGGTGTAACAAGATGTCCGCTGCTGCCTACTGACTGTAGGCTTTCTGCCGAGTGCAGGGTGTACTAAGATGGGCCTCGCAGCACTTGAGTTGCAAAATCTTCTTCCAACTTTTATTGTCTCATTTATTTTCCATGCCAGCAATTGCCAATGTAATCAGTGTTGCATTTCAGTGCCACTGCCTGCACATCAGTGCCACCTATCATTGCCCATAAGTGCCACCTATTAGTGCCCCCTATCAGTGCCCTAAAGTGCCACCTATACGTGCCCATAAGTGTCAGCCATCAGTGCCACCTATCAGTGCTCATCAGTGCCCATGAGTGCTGCATATCAGTGCCCATTAGTCAGTGCCACCTATCAGTGCTATAAATAGGGGGGTATGTGGCGCTAACCACTATAAAGATAACCTCTGGGAACTCTTCAGGCGTGTAAATTCCAAAAGATGGGTGACCTTAATTATAATTTGATCAATTTTACATAAAATGCAAATATCATATCTGAATGGATAAACAATGTATCAACAAATGACAATATCTTCAATAGCAATAAATATATAAAATGTGAATAAAGGAATAAGTGCAGAAGTGTGATCAATAAATATGACCAATAAAAGTGCACTGGGATAAAAAAATCTCTTAAAATTGATAGCAATGTGATAATATGGTAAATGAATGACTAATAAAAACGTGCTGAGATAAAATCTTCAATGATGATGTTAAAATATTTGTGATGTACAATCCCAGGCAATGTGATGAATGAACAAAGTCATGTGACCTGTGACGATACGCGTGAGGGAGGAAGTCAGGTGCCTATTGTTTACTTCCAGTTTTTCGGCCGAGGACCGGAAGTTCGTCCATCATACGCGGTTTCATGCTGTATTTATGTGAGTGGATATTTTGACATTAAAAGTTGTTATAATTTACTTCACATTGGAGCGCTTTTCTTTGTCCCTTACCCACTTATGCTGATCTGAGCTGGGAGTGATCCCTGCAGTCTGGAGTGACGTTTGGATGGGATATGGGGACCGGAGCATGTTACAGGAGAGCCCATAGGAATACATAGGAGGACACACCAGGATAGTCACCAGGACCAATACCCCAGGGCCGGACTGGGAATAAAATTCAGCCCTGGAAAAAATTTCATACCAGCCCCACAGCATTATTATACCAGCGCAACAGCATAACGTCATTATTTTCTGGTTCGAGAAAGGGAAAACCATATATTTTAAAGCACATTTGAAGAGTGTATTATATAAAAAAAAAGACAGATATTAAATCACATAGGGATATATATATATACAGCCCTCAAAAATTACACTCGCACACTCGCATTTTGCGAGTGATTTTTGAGGGCTGGCGAGGAGGAGAGAGGAGAGCCGCCACTGGGAGATCACAGCAGGGAACATTCAGACTTTTGTTTCATAAGCTGTGAGTGTTCCCCCGCCGTGCGCCGTCACATAAGCTCCTCCCCTTTTCCGGGACTTTGATAGACAGATCACCCGTCCAATCCTAGGACGGGGGACATGTATCAAAGTTCCCCGGACAAGGGGAGGGGCTTATGTGACGGCGCGCCGCGGGGGGAACACTCACAGCTTATGAAACGAAAGTCTGAATGTTCCCTGCTGTGATCTCCCAGTGGCAGCTCTCCTCTCTTCTCCTCCACAGGCAGCACATGGGGGACACAGGCAGCACATGGGGGACACAGGCTGCACATGGGGGACGACGACACAGGCTGCACATGGGGGGGGGGGGGGGGACACTGGCTGCACACATGGGGGGGGGGGGGGGGGGGACACTGGCTGCACATGGGGGGGGGCACACCGGCTGGGGGGGGGGGGGGGGGGGGACACTGGCTGCACATGGGGGGGGGGGGACAGTGGCTGGGGGGGGGGGCACTGGCTGCACATGGGGGGGGGGGGGACACTGGTGGCGAGTAACCCTTAAGGCCTGGCTAGTAGCTCAGGACTTGAATTTTTGAGCCCTGTGTATGTATGTATATATGTATGTATATATATATTATATATATATATATATATATATATATATATATATATATTATATATATATATATATATATATATATATATATATATATATAAAAATAAGCAAATTCCAGTTAAAAGTGGTCAATCATCAAGGAGGGACCCCAGGAACTCAGAATGTGGGGGGGGGGGGGGGACCACATTCCGCAGAAAGAATACACTAAGGTAAGGGGGGGGTTACTGATATAAGGGGGAAACCCTTTATATCGGTGCCCCTTACATTATTGTACTCTCTCCCCCCTTACATCAGTGACTCCCCTTCAGACTGGCTTGGCAGTGCTGTCACTGACCTCCTCTCAGGTGCACCAAGCAGGGCTCGGTCAGTCGGCTCCAGCTTGGTGGCTCTGTTTTTTTTTTTTTTTCATTTTTTTTTTTCCACTTCAGAAAGAATGTTTGTAGGTGAGTGTCAGCTATGCCCGCATCTCCATCCCTCCAATTTGTCTTAGCATCATTAGTGGATTATTTCATTCTCGCCCTTTTTTTTTTTTTTTTTCCCCCCTGGAGTTGGGGGGATCGGGGTCCTGAGTCGGGCATCAAAAAAAAAAAAAAAAAATTTCACAAAGCCCATGAATACATGTATACATCCGTGATCCCACCCAGCCTCCACTCCCCCTCCGCTTCCTTTATCCTAAATCCTGTTCCATCACTCTTCCAGTTGGCCCCCCTGGGGGTTTTTATTTCCTCCCCCCCTCCCCCCTATCCCTCCCAAGCCCCCACCCTCCCCATCCCCGTCCGCTGTTTTGTTATTAAAAGGTGGTCCTTTCACCCCAGTATCTTCTCTGCCCTTGGGGTCAACCTTTCCATGGTTAGATCTCTTTTCGGCTTCACCCCCCCGGAATCCTCAGTTGTCATGGCTGCGCTCGCAAAACCTCCCTGTAGCTCCAAGATCTCTTGAATTTTCTCCAGCTCTCCCATCTGGCCCTCGTGGCCTCTCTGTCCTCCTCCCCCGTGTACAACACACATTCCATCATGTAAGTGGACTCCACTGCGTCAACCCATTCCCATAAGGGTGGGCTTTCCTTATCTTTCCACCTCCTTGGAATTACCTTTTTGGCCGCATTAAGCAGGTGGGGTATCAATGAGCCTTTATATTGTTTGATTTCTTTAGGTGTGGCGTGCATAAGTACCACCCAAGGGTCGTTTTTTACCTCAATTGTTGTTATTTCTTTTATATACTTTAGGATGGTCTCCCAGAATTTTTTAATTTTAGGACACCCCCACCATAAATGACCCATTGTGCCCCTTTGATCGCACCCCCTCCAACAATTCGCCGATGTATCCGCCTGAAAATTGCTGACCCTGTCTGGGGTTCTATACCACCTAGCCATGCACTTAAAGTTTGTTTCTGCAGTTCTCGCATCTACTGCTGACCCATGTGCTAATTTTAAAATTTTCTTACTTGTGCCTATTTCTAATTGTGTTCCTAATTCGCTTTCCCATTTGGTGAGGTATGGCGGCATCTCCAGTCTATCTCTTTCTAGTAATAGTTTATATATTCTAGATATTCTTTTTTTTGAACATTCAGCCATAAAGATTTTCTCTAATTTTGTTAAATCCTTAGCCTCCCTTAATGGGCTAGGAAGAGAGCCCACAAAATGGGTCAGCTGGCGATGCCGCCATCCATCAATGGAGAAAGCCTCATTATTCTGTAACTCGTGCAATGTCATAACCTTCCCCTTACTAATAACTTCCCCTAATCTCGTGCAGTCCATTCTGATCCAATCACCTCCTATTTCCTTTAACCCTGGCGGGAAAAAAGGATTTTCTTTAAGTGCTATAAGTGGCGAATTATAATTTTTGTTGAATATTTTATATATTTTGTCCCAAATTTTCAAAGTCGTGATTGTGATTATATGTGTTTTTTCTCCCAGTGTCCGGCTTTTCGGAGGATTCCACACAATCTTCCCCAACCTAGCTTCACTCAGTGCTTCCTCTAAGCTAACCCATCTTTTAGTGTTACCTGTTTTACCCCATTCTGCGATTCTTAATAGTGCTATGGCATGGTAGTAACTTTCTATGTCCGGGACCGCCAGACCGCCCTGGCTTTTATCTTGTTTTAGAATTTGGAGGGAGATTCTATGTTTTTTGTAATTCCATATGAAATTCATTATAATAGATCTTAGTTTGCCGAGGTACTGTTTTGGGAGAGGGAGGGGGAGCATCTGGAATTTATATGTGATGACTGGAAGGATCATCATTTTTACAGCATTAATCCTGCCTATCCAAGATAGAATTTTTCCCTTCAGCTCTTGACATTTTTTTTTTATATCTTCTAGGAGTGGGATATAGTTTATTTTGTATAATTTCCTCGGGTTATTGGCCAGTTCTATTCCTAGGTATTTTATCCTTTTTTTCCAGACGAAACTAACTGTTTTCTGTAAGGTCTGTTTCTCTATTTTATTGAGGTTAATATTAAGGATAAATGTTTTTGAGGCATTGATTCTAAAATTTGTTAGTTCCCCATATTCCATTAAAATTTTAAGCAATATGGGGACCGACTTCTGGGGTGAGCTTATGTAAAAGAGGACGTCGTCGGCGAAGGCCGCAAGTTTGTGCTCTTCCCTGCCGACTCTACAGCCTTCCACCTCTGGGTTTCTGCGGATTGTGGCTAGCAGCGGTTCCAGGGATAGAATAAAAAGGAGAGGGGAGAGTGGACAGCCCTGCCTAGTACCATTGAACAGTTCGAACTCTGCGGAGGTCGTTCCATTGACCTTGATGTTGGTTTTCGGATGATTATATAGTGTTTTAATTTTTTGGATAAATCTGGGTCCGAAACCCATCCTCTGTAGAGTGTTGAACATGAACCCCCAGTCTACTCTGTCGAACGCTTTTTCAGCGTCAATCGAGAGGAGTAGACTGGGGGTTCCTGAATCTCCCATCCTCTGTATGGCTAGCAATGTCCGAATCCCATTGTCCCTCCCCTCTCTGCCCGGGACAAACCCGACCTGGTCCGGATGGATCAATGTGCCCAAATGCCCCTTTATTCGATCCGCCAGTATCTTTGCGTATAATTTTGTGTCGAAATTTAATAAGGAGATAGGTCTGTAGTTCGAGCACACCGATCCATCCTTCCCATCCTTCCTCAAAAGAGTGATCGTCGCTTTTAGGGCCTCTTCGCTCATGTTATAGTCTATCCCTAGTCCATTCATATATCGCAGCAATCTCGGTACCAGAATCTCTTTGTACGTTTTATAATATGAGGCCGTAAAGCCATCCGGGCCCGGGCTCTTCCCTGTTGGCGAGTTCTTAATGGCTGCTAAAATCTCCTCCTCTGATATTGGCCTCTCAAGCTCATCTCTCTCCTCTCCCCCTAGGGCTGTCAGTCCTGCCCTCTCTAGGAGCTCGGAGGTTTTCTGGCTAATTCCAATGCTGTCGTTGTTTCCCTTGGTTTTCACCTCGTAGAGTTCTTTGTAATAGTCTCTAAATGTCGAGGCTATTTCACTAGGGGTATACTTCATCTCCCCGTTTTTTGTTTGGATTTTTTCAATAAAATTTCTAGTTTTCTTTTTTTTTTTGAAGTTTCCTTGCTAAATATTTCCCTGGCTTGTTGCCCCAGATATATTGTTCCCTGGCCAATTTATTGAACTTCTGTCTGACTTCCTGTTCAGCTAGATCTTTTAATTCCTCTCTCTTATCTGTAAGCTCAATATATGTGCCCTGGCTGAGTGCCCCCCCAGATTTGTGCTTTTGCTCCAGGGTTTTAATCTCTGCTATTAGAGCCTGCGTTTTTCTCACCCTCTCCTTTTTCTTCCATGAAGCTTTAGCTATCAGAAGCCCCCTAATGAACGCTTTATGGGCGTCCCATAGTTGTGCCTCTGAGACCTCTCCGTTGTCGTTGATTTGAAAGAACCATTCTAGCTCGTTTTTAATATAGTCCCTGATTTCTTTGTCGTATAACAATTCCGGGTTGAGTTTCCATCCGCTGGAGGGTTGTTTGTATTCGGGGAACCTTAGCCTCATGGATACCGGCGCGTGGTCCGAAAGGGAAGCTATTTCAATTTTGGTTTCCTTGGCCCTTTCCAGTATGCCATGGTCTATTAAAATATGGTCCAGGCGAGAGTACATCTGGTGGACAGGGGAGTAAAACGAGTAATCCCTCAACTGCGGGTGCTGGGTCCTCCACACATCCACCAGTTGGTCCTCCGCTAGTTTTTTTTTGATTCGCTTCAGTTGTATGTTGCCCTCCCCGTGCCACCAGACGTGCTATCCTTCGCGGGGTCCATCACAAAATTGAGGTCCCCCATCAGGATCAAATATCCCTTCCTGAAGGCCCTTAGCTTACGCAAAATTGCTTCGAGAAATGGGATAGGTCTGGTGTTGGGGGCATAAACATTGGCCAGTGTAAGTTCTACCCCTAGGAGGGAGCCCCTAAGGAACAGGTACCTCCCCTCGGGGTCCGTCATTCTCTCCTCCACCGTAAAGTCAATGTCCCTCGCAATCCCTATAGCCACTCCTCTAGCCCTACTCGAGATAGTATCTCCATAAAACCAATTTGGGAGAGCTGGAGAAAAAAGTCTAATATTTGAGGAATGTGCCAGGTGGGTCTCTTGCAGGAACACTATGCCTGCGCCATATCTCTCTACTTCCTCCAAAATTTTTGCTCGCTTACCGGGAGAGTTTAAGCCTTTCACATTATATGATAAAAATTTAATTTCTAGATCCTTCATTTATTTTTTGAGGTTTTTTTTTTTTTTTTTTCCCCTGGGATATTGATAGTGACAGCAGCCCCACAGCGGACGTGGTTTCCCTCCCCCCCCCCTCCCCCCCTCCCTCCCCCCCTCCCCTCCCCTCCCCCTCCCCCCCCTCCCGCCCCCCCCCCCCCCCCCCCCCCCCCCCTCCCCTCCCCCCTCTCTTACCCTAACTAGGGTCCCCGGGTCTTTGGGGGCCATCCTTTGTGGCTTCCCTTAGACTCCGGATTCCTGGTGAGGTGGAGCTTGTTGAGCCCTCCCCTCCCCCTCCGCAGCCCGGGCTCGGGGCGCAGAGGGGGTCGGGGCAAGGCCGACTTGAGCAAGATTCTTTAGTGGCTACGTGTGGGCATTCGCCCCCCCCCCCCCCCCCCCCCCCGCCACCCCCCCTGGATCCCCCAGGCCCTCCATTTCTATCCAGCCTTGCAGATTCGGGACTGGGATCCCGAGTTTTGTACAAAATCCCTGCACTTCCTCAGGGAACCTCAACCTGGCCGAGCACCCCTCCTTAAGCCCTATTAAACATGAGGGGAAACCCCAGTTGTATCTTATGTT
The DNA here is from genome assembly GCA_028564925.1 of Lithobates sylvaticus. NCBI lineage: Eukaryota > Metazoa > Chordata > Amphibia > Anura > Ranidae > Lithobates > Lithobates sylvaticus. The sequence continues at coordinate 60,815,680 of CM053037.1, read as the reverse complement.
TTCCCTTTTCAATATTTCCAATAGGGGTTTCTGGTGTCTCCGTCTTTCAAGGGTTCGGGCCGATAGGTCAGCGTATATTTGAATTTCAGCTTCTTTATGCAGTATGGGAGATTTATTTTTTATTTTAGCCCACAGGTCCTCTTTTTCTTTAAAGCGGCTGAATCTGACAATTATGTCCCGGGGCCGTTCTGCACCCCCCCTTTCGGGTCTTCCTACTCGGTGTATCCTTTCTGTCTGAGGAAAATGATCCACGTCCTTGCCGCTTATAGGGCCCAAGATTTCCCATAGTTTTCTCTCTAGGTCTTCCCCTCTCTGTTCCGGGACGGCACGTAGCCTCAGATTTTGCCTCCTATCCCTATTTTCTTGGTCCTCAATCTTATAGAGGGTATCTCTCTGCGTGAGGTAGGCGTCTTTTAATTGGGTTTTCAACTTCGCGATTTCCAAATCTATAGAGTCCGCTCTCCCCTCCACCGCTTCAACCCTGGACAGCAGATGGCCCATATCCTCCCGTAGAGTGTTAATTTCGAGTTTGATTACATTTTCCAGGCGTAAGAGCATCGCCTCCATTTCAAGTTTATTGGGGATGTGGGTTCCTGATTGTTGATCCTCCCCCCTGCTAGGCTCAGTCTCAGTCTCCATTGTAAGGTCCGCTCTGGAGTCATTAATTTCTCCTTCCACTCCGTCCCTGTTCTCCGGGGAGACTCCGGGCCGAGTTTCTTTTCCCGATGTTTTTGGGCTTGCACCCTGTCTTAGATAGTGTTTAATTGTGCTTGTCTCCCCTTTGCTGCCTTTGGTGGTAGCTTTCTTAGGCTGTTTAGATGGGTCTTTACTCATGTTGGTCTTTTTCGTGGGCCTGATTCTCTTCCCCAGTCTTGTTATGGGTCTGGGCCTCCCAAGCCCTTTTCCACCTCCTGCCTTTTAATAAGATCCTTCTTTTAAGGCTGTCCTTTACCCCTCTGCGTGTCCCTTTAATGTGGACGGTCAGGTTTGCATAGGACTGAAGGAGACCTTTTGTAGGGTCTTTGAGTGGGGTACTAGGCACTTACGCTATGGCTGGGGCTGTTTTATTTGGATGGGGGGGTTTGTTCGCCCTTCCTGCTAGTTAGCTTCAACAATAAGCAGTTTACACCTTTTCCGTGTCCTACTAAATAGCTCTGCTGGTAGCGTCAGTAGATACTTACAATATACTACTTGGGGTCACTGATCTAGATGACGTGGGCCACGTACAAATATGTTGTTTTATATTTTCACCATAGTTTCATGTTTAAAAGAAACCTGAGGTTTAGATACGGCAAACACAATCTGCGATACCGGTCCTGTTTCAAACAGCTGTCGTCAGGCCGCGCCACAGTGGCCAGTGGGTTTAGATACCAGTCTGAGCCGTATTTTTATTCCACAATACAATATTTGGTATATGGCAACGTATCTCCGTAGACCCCGGTCAGGATCTCACTTTCATACCATGTGGCGGCTTTTAGTGTGTGGTGATCGATCTTCCCCACGCCAATCAAAATCACACTCTCATTCGACAGTGCAGTTTTTTAGCGTGGGGAAAAAAGGGCTTCACAGGCGCCGATCAGGGTCGCACATACAGTCTCTGGTGCAGCTTCTGATATGTTAAGTGCAGTCTGGGCCTTCCTTGCAGCACCGACCGTATTTGTTAGTGCCACATTTACTGGGACGGGATGGTGGGGGGGAAAGCCAAGGTCACACATCAAAATTCACACTACTGGGTCTACTGGTTATATTGGTTTTCCCTATGCGGTAGAAAACACATGTCCTGTACTGCTTTCCCTATACTAGTGATATCCTGGCACACAAAAATGGCCTTCCCAATGTACCGCACGTTGCTGTTGTGACCGCTAATCAGAAGTCATACTTAGGTTCAATAGCCAAAGTCCCTAATTAGTTTCTCCAAGAGTTTATATAAAATCGCACAAATTGCTGGATACACATTTTAGGTACATTCTTTGGTAGGAATAGAAATAGGTTTATTGCTTTCCCATCACTGGAGGACTGCGGCGTCCGAGTCTCCTGACTACGTCCGCCCGTCCAATCGTGCAACCAACCTTTGACTTTCAAACAGTTCCAAAAAATGCAATTACGGTCTTATCACTTTAAGAACCAACCTGCGGTGTAGGACATGAGCTATCTTGAGGTGCCTGCCCTATGGAATCATTCATATTGAAGGCTTGGGGGGGGGTTTGATTATACCTTCCAGAGGATTTCACAATCGCATCCCAAAAAAAAGAAAAAGAACAGTTTTGCAGTCTTACCTTCCTTAGGGCACATTTTAGAGCTGGGGGTTTTGTTTGGGGCACATACTCACAGTAGCGTCGCTTCATGCAGTGTTTTCCTCTGTTTGAGTGTGCCCTGCCAGCTTGCTGGTTAAGTGGTGGGGGTAGAGGGGGAGGCGAGGCGAGATGCGGTGGGGCGTCTTAGCTAGGAGGAACGCCGCTGCTCTGCGGAGCCGGGTCGGATGTCGGGGCACCTGCTCTCCTCGGTGCTTTGGACGCTGCGGCGTCTAGCTTCTTTCTCCGGGGGGGTGACGGGCCATCGCCGTGTCTCTCTCTCTCCAGCGTTAAGCCGACACTCCTCCCGACCTCACTCCAGCTCTCGTCGGCTGCGGGCTCACGCCCCTCCCTCCGTGCTGACAACTACGTCAGCACGTCCAGCCTGTCCCCTGGTCCTGGGGAAGTGGAGAGCACTGGGTGGGAGCTGGAGAGAAGGGGGAGCAGAGAGTACTGGCAGGGTTGGAGAGCACATGGGTGGGGGCAAAGAGCAGGGGGGAGTGGAGATCACAGGGGGTGGGGAGTGCAGAGCACTGGGGGGGGGGGCAAAAATAACAGGGGTGGAGAGCACGGGAGGCTGAGAGCACTGGGGGGGGGGGGGGGTAAGAGTGTGGGGTGGCGAAGAGCACTAGACGGGAGCTTGAGAGCACTGGGGGGGGGGGGGCAGAAAAACAGGGCTGGAGAGCACTGGGGGGTACAGAGAGCAGGGGGGAGTGGAGAGCAATGGGGGGGAGCTTGAGAGCACCCATGGGGGCCAGAAAGTACAGGGGTGGAAAGCACGGGGGACTGGAGAGCACTGGTGGGGTTGGAGAGCACATGGGTGGGGGCAAAATGCAGGGGGGAGTGCTGGGGGGAGCTTGTGAGAGCACTGGTGGGGGAGAAAAAAAAGAACAGGGGTGGAGAGCACAGGGGCTGGAAAGCACTGTGGGGGTTAGAGAGCACTGTGGGGGGTGGGGAGCACGATGGGGGCTGGAGAGCACTGGGATGGGGGCTGGGGAGCACTGCGGGGGTGGAGAGCACTGTGGGGGGGGAGCACAGGGGGCTGGAGAGTACTGTGGGGGTTGGGGGGGGGGAGCACTGCGGGGGGCTGGAGAGTACTGTGGGGTTGGGGAGCACTGCGGGGGGCTGGAGAGTACTGTGGGGAGTGGGGAGCACTGCGGGGGGCTGGGGAGTACTGTGGGGGGGGGGGTGCGGGGGGCTGGAGAGCACTGCGGGGGGGCTGGAGAGCACTGTGGGGGGCTGGGGAGCACTGTGGGGGGCTGGAGAGCACTGTGGGGGGTGGGGAGCACTGCGGGGGGCTGGAGAGTACTGTGGGTGGTGGGGAGCACTGCGGGGGGCTGGAGAGCACTGTGGGGGGTGGGGAGCACTGCGGGGGGCTGGAGAGTACTGTGGGGGGTGGGGAGCACTGCGGGGGGCTGGAGAGTACTGTGGGGGGTGGGGAGCACTGCGGGGGGCTGGAGAGCACTGTGGGGGGGGGGCTAGAGAAGGATGGGGAGAGGGGGGGCAGAAAGAACAGGGGTTGAGGGAACTGTGGGGGGGGGGGCTGGAGAGTGTGGTGGGGGAGGAGAGCACTGGGGGGGAGCACAAGGAGAAGGGGGGGGCAGTAAAAGAAGTTGGATGGGGGATCAGCAGAGGGGCCGCATATAGAGGAAATGAGCTTTCTATATTCCTCCATGCAGCCGCTGAATGCTTGATTCTCCTCCTCTCCCTCCTCCAAGCATTCAGCGGCTGCATGGAGGAATATAGAAGGCTCATTTCCTCTATATGCGGCCCCCCTGCTGATCCCCCTATCGAGGCACACGGTTTACTCACAGGCATTTCTCCTGTGTTTCACGGAGCTGGCCGGGTCTGTGTTCGGCGGCCGCTCCCGCTCTGCAACACGGTCCCGCCCCCCTAGACCGGCTGTGTGATAGGTGGATTCTTCTATCTACTATCACATGAGCCGGTCTAGGGGGGCGGGACCGTGTTACGGAGCGGCCGCCGAACACAGACCCGGCCAGCTCCGTGTTCACAGGAGCATGAGAGGGGAGCACAGAAGCCGCAAAGCGGCCCCAGGGCAGGCAGCCTACCGGGAAATATCCCGGTATCCCGGTAGGCCAGTCCGGCCCTGCAATACCCAAAGTTACCTACTTTACTAGGCCTGTAGAGGCCGCTATTAGAGGTGAGAGGCTGGGGGGAAACAGTGGGGTGCACCCCTGAAAACACCGCGGAGCACTTCTGCACAGAATATCACTGAACTCTGATTTATATATCACATTGGAACTCTCTATTTGTTTTACTCTGATCAAGAATTTCCATTCTTAAAACGGACTGTGCTGGCATCTTTGCCCTGTTGCCATTTCTGTGCAATTTTTATTTTTTTATTTTTTCTATCAAACTTGGATTTGTAGTGCACCACTGAGTTGATCCTCTTTCTTCTGAAGATTCCCCATATTTAATGAATTACCTTCTCAGTGCACCACTGAGCTGATCCTCCTTCTTCTGAGGATTCCCCTTATTTTATGAATTACCTTCACAGTGATTTAGTCTGAATCACTTATTGCAGTCACTTTGCTGTTATCGCAGATGTTTATGCACGTTTATTTCGTTATTTCTTCTTGCACTTCCTAGACCAGCATTTTGGTCTTTCTCACTATTTTTGCACGTTGCACTGTGCACTTTCGATTTTTACGTTATATATTCACAGAAGGCATTTCCTTCCTATTTTAGTTCATTCATCACATTGCCTGGGATTGTACATCACAAATATTTTAACATCATCGTTGAAGATTTTATCTCAGCACGTTTTTAATAGTCATTCATTTACCATATTATCACATTGCTATCAATTTTAAGAGATTTTTTTATCCCAGCGCACTTTTATTGGTCATATTTATTGATCACACTTCTGCACTTATTCCTTTATTCACATTTTATATATTTATTTATTGCTATTGAAGATATTGTCATTTGTTGATACATTGTTTATCCATTCAGATATGATATTTGCATTTTATGTAAAATTGATCAAATTATAATTAACCGCTTCCCGACCGCCCACTGCATATATACATGTGCAGAATGGCACGGGCAGGCAAAAGCACGTACCGGTACGTGGCCCTTTAAATGCCTGCCCGGTCGGTAGCTCCGTTACACCACCAGCGGCGATCGGGTCACGGAGCTGAAGAACGGGGAGAGGTATGTGTAAACAAACCTCTACCCGCGCTTCCTACTCTGCCTGTCATTGATTGGCTGTTCCCGGTCATCGGGAAAGCCGATCAATGACGTCAGACGTCAGCCCGCCCCCTAATGTAAAAAAAAACACACACACGTCACAGCCCATAACCCCTCCCCTCCCCCTAGTGGTTAACTTTCACTACAACTGTCATTTATACAGGAATCAATGCATTTAAATAGCATTGATTGCTGTATAAATGACAATGGTCCCAAAAATGTGTCAAAAATGTCCGATGTGTCCGCCATAATGTCGCAGTCACAATAAAAATCGCTGATCGCCGCCATTACTAGTAAAAAAAAAAAAATATTAATAAAAATGCTATAAAACTATCCTCTATTTTGTAAACGCTATAACTTTTGCGCAAACCAATCAATAATTGCTAATTGCGATTTTTTTTTTTTTTTTTTTTTTTTACCAAAAATATGTAGAAGAATACGTATCGGCCTAAACTGAGAAAAAAAAAAATGTTTTTTTTATATATTTTTTGGGGATATTTTTTATAGCAAAAAGCAAAAAATATTGCATTTTTTTCAAAATTGTCGCTCTATTTTTGTTTATAGCGCAAAAAATAAAAACCGCAGGGGCGATCAAATACCACCAAAAGAAAGCTCTATTTGTGGGGAAAAAAAGGACGTCAATTTTGTTTGGGAGCCACGTCGCACGACCGCACAATTGTCAGTTAAATCGACGCAGTGCCGAATCGCAAAAAGGGGCCTGGTCCTTTGGCTGCCAATTGGTCCGGGGCTGAAGTGGTTAAGGTCACCCATCTTTTGGAATTTACACGCCTGAAGAGTTCCCAGAGGTTATCTTTATAGTGGTTAGCGCCACATACCCCCCTATTTATATATCTATTTGCAGTGTGAGATCACTTATATGTTGGCGGCTTTCCTCATATATTTATTCATTATTGGTTGAGCGCACTAGTTACCCCCCATTTTCACCTCTCAGTGCTACTGTCACATGACATTAGAAAAAAAAAGTATCAGTAATCGGCGAGTACTTGAAAAAAAGTATCGGTACTTGTACTCGGTCATAAAAAAGTGGTATCGGTGCCCCCCTAATATGGAGTGTGTGGTAGGGGGCTAGGGAATTTTGGGTGGAGGTGGGGGGGGTGTAAATGTGTTGGACAGGGGGATGGAATGGAAGTGTCCAGGGAAGGTAGAGATTGAGAATGGAAAGGATGAAAGGAGAGGAGTAAGGGTCAGAGAGAGGAAAAGAAAACAGTAATTGAAAATAATCCTCTCTGCACTTATTTTTTTTTTTAAATGAATGTAAAATATCTCATTAAAATTCTAAATAAGTTCCATAGAACACTGAGGGTTTTTCCTGTAGGAGGTTCAGTAAATTGCCAAGTCAGCAGGGAAGGGGTGTCCTGTAACTTCCTAATAAGTGTGTGAATTTCTAATGTTGTGGGACAGCTCAGACAACAGCTGGCACTGACACATACCCTCCACGATGCCACCGTACACTCCAACTACAATCAGGATCCTCTCCAAATGCAAGTATGTCTCGTCACATCAACTCTATAAGACTTAAAGGCCAACTCCACCCAAAAAAAAAGAAGGTATGGGTCACTTTTATCTCTAATGGGACAGCAAGAATGGTGTGACTTTCCCATGCCTGAATTCCCATTTATTTAACATCTATGTGTATTTTCTGATCTATCAAGAAACTGTGATGTCATCATTTGACTTTATATCCACTGGGATGATTGGATGGAACTAGAATCTGTGGAGGCTGATAGCTTTCCCAAGGAGGGCCAAGGGTTAGAAGTGGTGGGTACATGACTGGGGGGGCGCTGACATTTAGGGGCGTATTTCTAAAAAAAAAAAAAATGCACAGGACTATTCATTCTGCAAAACTGCCTGTACATTTGTTCTATGCAAATGCTGATAAAATCCAAAGTTCCTAAGCTATTTTCTCTCCAGGTTGGATGTTCTTTGCACATATTAATAGATTGAATCTGGAAAATATTGCATTATTGCCACCAGATGGAACAGACCATAATAATTAACCACTTGACCACTGGGCACTTAAACCCCCTTCCTAACCAGACCAATTTTCAGCTTTCGGTGCTCTCACATTTATTTTGAATGACAATTACTCAGTCATGCAACACTGTACCCATATGAAATGTTTGTCCTTTTTTCATACAAACGGAGCTTTCTTTTGGTGGTATTTAATCACTGCTGGGTTTTTTATTTTTTTTGTTAAAATTTATTGGCAGAGTATTGCATAGTATTGGCGGAGTATTGCAGAGTATTGTCTGAGCTGTCCCACATGCTCTGCCCCATTTCGACAATGTCATTATCACGGTCAGAGCCTGCAGATGTAGTACAGGAGATGGTCAGAGACTGCAGCCTTACCAGTGCCCATAAAATGCAGCCTTACCAGTGCCCATAAAATGCAGCCTTACCAGTGCCCATAAAATGCAGCCTTACCAGTGCCCATTAAAGGCAGGCTTACCAGTGCCCATGAAATGCTGCCTGATCAATGCCCATAAAATGCAGCCTGATCAGTGCCTGTGAAATGCAGCCTTACCAGTCCCCATGGAATGCAGTCTGATCAGTGCCCATGGAATACAGCCTGTTTTTTTTAGCGAAGAAATAAATTGTGGAATTGTATGCCCTGCACTGTAATTATAAAGATTAACCACTTAAGCCCCGGACCATTTGGCTGGCTAAAGACCAGAGCACTTTTTTCGAATCATGTGACGTGGCTCCCAGACAAAATCAATGTCCTTTCTTCCCCACAAATAGAGCTTTCTTTTGGTGGTATTTTATCACCTCTGCGGTTTTTATTTTTTGCGCTATAAACAAAAGAATAGCGACAATTTAAAAAAAAAAACGCATTCTTTTTTACTTTTTGCTATAATAAATATCCCCAAAAAATTTAGGCCGATACGTATTCGTCTAAATATTTTTGGTAAAAAAAAATCACAATAAGCGTTTATTGATTGGTTTGCGCAAAGGTTATAACGTCTACAAAATAGGGGATAGTTTCATGGCATTTTTATTGATAATTTTTTTGTTACTAGTAATGGCGGCGATCAGCGATTTTTATCATGACTGCGACATTATGGCGGACACGTCGGACAATTTTTACACATTTTTGGGACCATTGGCATTAATACAGCGATCAATGCTAAAAAAATTCATTGATTACTGTAAAAATGTCACTGGCAGTTAAGGGGTTAACCACTAGGTGGTGCTGTAGGGATTAAGTGTGTCCTAGGGAGTGATTCTAATTGTGGGGGGGATGGGCTAGTTGTGACACATCACTGATCATAGCTCACGATTACAGGGATTGGTGATCAGTGTCATTGGGCAGAACGGGATATGCTTGTTTACATTAGCATCTCCCCGTTCTTCCTCACCGTGAGACGATCGCGGGTATCCCCGCGGATATCGAGTCCGCGGGACCCGCGAACATGGTCACGGAGCTCCCAGCGGGCCGCGAGCTTCCTCTTAAAGGGCAACGTACAGGTACGTTAATCTACCTGTACGTGCCCTTCTGCCGCAGTATATCTGCGTGAGGGAAGCAGTAAATAAATATTTTCTATGATCATCAGCTCCGTCTAGTGGCCATAAAGTGGTATTTATCTGATTCATTCTATTCTCATGAATGAAGAACATCTGAACTGGAGATAAAATAGCTTAGAAACATTAAATTCACATGATAAATAGCTCTGCAATTTTCTTTTTTATAAATACACCCCTTATGCCGCGTACACACGATCAGACATTCCGACAACAAAATCCCATGTTTTTTTTCGCTCAAACTGAATCTTGCAAATTTTGTGCGACGGAAATTCCAATGGAAACTGTCCGATGGAGCCTACACACGGTTGGAATTTCCAACAACAAGCTCCGACTCGATGGATCACGTCTATGTTTCTACCTTTCCTCTCTACCTCATCGACACAGACAAGGACTTGTGTTCTTTGAAATAAAAAAATGCAAGGCAGTGTGCCAAGCAAGTGCCCCCCCCCCCCTCACTGTGGTCGGTGTGCAGAAAGGAAGCCGCTCTAGACAGGATATGGAAGATCGCGGCTATCACAATAGTATTGCCAAATACTGCAGTGATTACCAGCAGCCCATCGGGTATTAGACATACAATTATTGTCACAGGTCAGCTTTAATGTAATGCTGTATGTATACAATATAATATATATATATATATATATATAATCTTTTTTTCAGATGGAACTTGGTGGAACTCAGTTCCACCACATCTGGCTCAAGCCCTCTGCTCCCTGCTCACCACTATCACTTGTAAACACAGAAGCCCGGCTTATGTGTTTACAAATGACAGTTTTTCTCACAATCCAACAGATCTGATCTCCTGAGTGGCTCCCATTGAGTGCAGGGTTGGGACAAGGGAGATGCAGGTGCCCGGGGTGCAGTGTAGATGCCGACAACCCCACTGGATGATCTCCCAGCAAGTGAGAGAGGCGGTGCCAACTACAGTGTGCAGGGAGGTACTAGAGCCCCAAAAAATCAGATTCTGGTCCCTTAAAGCAGATTACACAGCTTGTGCTTGTGCTGTTTAATCTGCCCCCTCTAAACTGTAAAAAAAAAAAAACTCCCTGAATCTGCCAATCTCCTGTATGCCCCTATCTAAACTAACCATAATAACCAGGGCTACTCGGCCCTGATCACCGTAGTCAAAGTGCCTCCCTCCGTCCCTTCCTCTCTGCTCTCCTCTCTCCCCCTCCTTCCTGTATGTCAGCATCTTCTCTGTGTCTCTGTCTCCACCCCCCCCCCCCCCCCACCGCTGCTATTAAAAATAAAAACCCTAAAATTGTCACTGCCAGCCCCTCTACTATGGCATACCACACTATCCAAGTCCTTTGTAAAAAAACAAGCGCTCTGAATACCTCTTTAGAGATCTGTCTTCAGGCCGGTCACGTGACTCGCGGCTGCTTTACAGCTCCGAGACATTCCTTCTGCGGGAGGTCACATGATCTCCATGGAGATCACGATCCCTCCCGCAGAAGCAATGTCTCAGAGTTGTAAAGCGTCCGCGAGTAATGTGACGGTCTGAAGACAGCTCTAAAGAGGTATTTAGAGCGCTCGTTTTTACAAAGGACTTGGATAGTGTGGTATGCCAGCCTCTAATAGAGGGGCTGGAAGTGAATAATATTTTAGACTTACCAAACACTTTAATACAGCAACCAAAGTAAGACATGAAGTAAGGCATGTGGAAAAAGGTGGAGGAGTGTTTTAAGGAGGTGGAGTTTAGGGTCTGGGGTGGAGGAACTTGACTGGCCTGCAAAGAGCTTCACCCCCATAAAACATCTTTGGGATAAATTATAGCGGCGACTGTGAGCCAGGACTTCTGGACCAATATCAGTGCCTAACTTCACAAATCCACTTCTGGAAGAATGGTCAAACATTCCCATAGACACACTCCTAAACCTTGTGCACAGCCTTCCCAGAAGAGTTGAAGCTGTTATAGCTGCAAAGGGTGGGCCAACTCAATATTGAACCCTACGGACTAAGACTGAGATGCTATTAAATTTCATGTGCGCGTAAAGTCAGGCTTCCCAATATTTTTGGTAAAATAATGTATGTGTGTGTGTGTGTGTGTGTGTGTGTGTGTGTGTGTGTGTGTGTGTGTGTATATATATATATATATATATATATATATATATATATATATATATATATATATATATATATATATATATATATAACCATTGCTAGCCTCCTTCTGAAATTGCCAGTTCTTAATTTTTTTTTGGCTGCCATGCCAATCCCCAGGCTTCAGTAATTAGTCATTGACCCAGAGCAAATTTAAACGTCAAGTCCTGACTTTGCTGGCTTATATCTTTTATCTATGTTTAAAATCACCACAACACCCTCCTTAGGCTAGGTTCACACTTGTGCAGTTTCCCTGCAGCTGCATTGCTCGTACACGGCAGTCTATTCATTTGAATGGGCTGCTGTATCCACTGAAAACGCAGAGAAAGGCCCCTACGGCCGCAGGAAAACGGCATAGTACAGTGTGGTTCCTAGTGCGAGGAAACCACGCTGCGGCTTTCTGTGTGTGGGGGTGTTATTAGCATTAATGGTACCCCTATTCACCTCCTAAGCAGCAGCGAGTTCTTTGTCTGGGTGGTTGCGGGTGCAGGAACAGGTGGGGTCCCGCAGTGGCAACCACCTGCACAAGAGTGAACCTCACCTTATATCTTTGTTTTGTTGGCTTAGTAATACATTATCAGAAATTGTATGGTTTGATACTCTGTTGCTAATAAAGCAAAGCTATGAGGAAGGTGCTGTAAAGTTGTAACCGGAGATATACCGGACAAATATAAGGAGCCACTCAACACCATCCATAAATGATTTCAGAGGTGGAGCGGGGTTATTTCCAAATGATTTATCCTGGATTATTGGTTAAGGAAGATGCCAGCCAGAGGCAGGGTTTCTCTCAGCACAAGATAGTAGTGTAGCTGTGATTCATTGAATAACTACAGCACAACATGTTATATTGTATATCTATTGGGGCAGCTCTCTAACACTTTCTTGTCTACTTTTTGGCTTCCCTTTGCAGGCAAAGACAGGACTTCTGATGAACCTAATGGGCGTTCTCCTCCTTAGCCTTGCAATGAACACCTGGGCATCCAGTATATTCGGACTCAGCACTTTTCCTGATTGGGTCAACCTCCACCCACAAAACGTTACCGCCTTGGCCACATATAATATGACCACCGGTGGCTGACCGGTCAGCTGCTCATGCAGGGTGGTCACACAAACTGACATTATGAAGACACTAAAGTGACAATTTATCGGCCTGCAACCTTAACTGCAGAACGGCTATCGTACCTTACTGTGAAGGACTGTCCTTATCTCACCTTTTAGGAATTGGATTATTTTTTTAAATTGTTACACAATTGTGTCGCTTCAATTCATTCAGAATTGTTTACAAATGCTACGTACGTTATCAGTGACGCAGATATCTGCAGCCTTGTATACCTCAGGTCCTCCAATTTTAGGTTGCGCACAAGTTATTGGGTACCCAGTCTAATTAATGCTGGACACCAATGGGCCTTTGAACGGACCTTCATGGAGTATTCGATAAGGACCTACAGTGCTTTAGTACTGAAGTGCTGCTAATTTCTTTTTGAACAGGTTCAAGCTAAATGTGTACAGGGGTCCAAAAATAGTTTTACAATACACTCAGATGGCTTTCAAAAAAAGTTGTAAGTCTTAGAGCATCTCAGTTATATAGACATACAACGATGAGGCTTCCATTGGTGTAGTGATGAGGAATGAGACAGCCACCCTTGCTGGGATACAAGGACCATGGCCAGTTGACAATTGAAAGGTCCACTGTTGGACCCCAAATTTATAGTGGTTCCATATACATTGAAAAATGAACTCTGTAAGTGTTGCTTCGTCTGATAAGAGGAGAAAACGTTTCTATTGAGACTAATGCATAAAACCCCATCACTTAACAACCTCCCAGCAGAAAGCTAAAGATTAGAAGAGAAGGAAGGGAGGAAGAGAAGGAATTGAAAGTGCCCTAGTTGTCAAATGGAGAGGTTTACTAGAAGTATATCTACTTTATTTGGGTTAATGCAGCCTTACTTCAGTTAGTAAAAGAATGCTCATTACATCGGTGATCAGTGGCAAGAATGTCCCTTACATTGGGGATCAGTGGGAAGAATGTCCTTTAGATTGGTGATCAGTGGGAAGGATGGCCCCTTACATTGGTGATCAGTGGGAAGGATGGCCCCTTACATTGGTGATCAGTGGGAAGAATGTCCCTTACATTGGTGATCAGTGGGAAGGATGGCCCCTTACATTGGTGATCAGTGGCAAGGATGGCCCCTTACATTGGTGATCAGTTGGAAGAATGCCCCCCCCTTACATTGGTGATCAGTTGGAAGAATGGCCCCTTACATTGGTGATCAGTGGGAAGAATGTCCTTTAGATTGGTGATCAGTGGGAAGGATGGCCCCTTACATTGGTGATCAGTGGAAGGATGGCCCCCTACATTAGTGATCAGTGAGAAGAATGTCCCTTACATTGGTGGTCGGTGGGAAGAATGTCCCTTACATTTGCGATCAGTGGCAAGGATGGCCCCTTACATTGGTGATCAGTGGGAAGAATGCCCCTTACATTGGTGATCAGTGGGAAGAATGTCCTTTAGATTGGTGATCAGTGGGAAGGATGGCCCCTTACATTGGTGATCAGTGGAAGGATGGCCCCCTACATTAGTGATCAGTGAGAAGAATGTCCCTTATATTGGTGGTCGGTGGGAAGAATGTCCCTTACATTTGCAATCAGTGGCAAGGATGGCCCCTTACATTGGGGATCAGTGGGAAGCATGTCCCCTACATTGGTCGTCAGTGGGAAGAATGTCCCATAGAAGGGTCAATGGTCATCAATGGAAAGAATGTCTCCTTGCATTGGTGGTCAGTGGGAATATTGTCTGCCTTAAATTGGTGGACCTTGGGAAGAATGCCCCTTACATTGGTCATCAGTGGGAGAAATGCTCCTTACACTGGTGGTCAGTGCAAAGAATGTGCCTTAAATTGGTCATGAATGGGAAGAATGTCTCCTTAAATTGGTGATCAGTGGGAAGAATGTCCCTTACATTGGCAAACAGTGAGAAGAATGTCCCCTTACAGTGGTGGTCAGAATGCTACACTTACAGACAGATAAAAAAGATCATTGGCATCATACAGCTGGCTCTTCCAAGTGGCATTGGCCCTGAAACCATGCAGGCACCATCAGGTGGAAATATAGTGGAAAAAACCTGTAGTAATTCCCCACAGTGGTCAGCGGATGGTGCACTGTCTTGTAGTGTCCTCCTAGCACTGGAAACAAACGTAGATAAAGGAAAGCTGGCAACTCGATCTTCCGCAATTAATAAATGTATTAATCCAGGAGTGGTACAAAATAATACATACAATAATACAAAATAATACAGGGCTTACGCAGTTTGGCATGTAGCCTCAGTCATAGCTATGGCTATACACGAAATGCGTAAGCCCTGTATTATTTTGTACCACACCTGGATTAATAAATGTATTCATTGCGGAAGATCGAGTTGCTGGTTTTCCTCTCTCTACAACCATCAGGTGGGATCTCAATTAGTCACAGCTCCAGGAACCCTTAGGATCCTCTGGAGAAATGCCAGGGTTCCATGGAACTCTGGTTTAGAATAGCTGGGATTAAATATTTCAATCAATGAATAGTGGAGGAAGACCATGCTATGGGGACCAATACTATCTGGCCATACAGCGATCAATGCAACTAGCAATAGCGCTTGGTAATAATTGGTAATAAAAGTAGAGGAATCTCTATAGGATTTTCTGTGAAAGCTATCAGTATTTTTTATCAGATGGAAATTAGAGAGGCAAGGGGCCCCTTAATGGAATTCCTATGAGGCCCCATCACATGTAGTAATGGCCCTGAGAAGAGGTGTAAATTCAGCAGTGGCTATTTCCATATGTTATGGCGAAAAAACATTGGGCGGAGATACACTTTAAGACGGGCATCTTTCATTAGGCTCGTTTTTAGAGTTCCTGGGGCCTCCACAAGGTCTGTGAAAGGAAGCTTTACCAGTGCTGGTCTCTTTTCAAAAGCATCCTCTTCTATCCTTTTTAATAAGTTTGCCCTCAATTCCGGTCCCCATATGACTTATAGCAGCCAATCAGAATTGGGCATTGTTTGGTCCAACTTAGGCAAGGGGGGCTGTTCAGCTCCTCTTTCTTTTAGTACATTCCTGTGCATGTTTATATTAGATTTGTTAAAAAGAAAGTGACTTTGAATTGTAAAGAGATGTATTTTTTTTTTGTTATTTGTTTTATTATATTGGCATTTAAAGGCAAAACATTTTTCTTTATATTCGGATAGAGAGTTGTAACCGCTGTAATTTTTTTGCCATCTGAGCCCCATGGGGAGATTTCCCTTCACTTCCTGTCCTAAAGCCAAAACAGGAAGTGAGAGGTAAATCCATCCAAAGTGTCACCAGAACTAGTGTCCCCATTGGAAGATTTCCCCTCTATTCCTGTTCTGGTGACAACCCAAAATTCTGGATTTTCCTTTACTTTCACTCTCAGTGATAACGGTAAAATAGGGGCAGATAGAGAGCACACAGACAGCAAAAAAGCCTGACAGGGGTTCTAATCCTACTCCACTCTATCCAAAACTAAAAAAAAAAAAAAAAAGTTTTGCCTTCAGTTCTACCTTAAGATACCTTATCTGTTTTTTTTTGCTAATCAGGTTAATGTTCCTCCGATCAAGAATGTTCAGTATAATAATGACACAAATGTACACTTGTAAATACTTGTCAATGACTTCAAACCTCCACTTTAAAATGAAATGACAGTTGGGGAATGAAAGCTTGAATCGAATTGATTGTTGCCGGGCAACACAAACCTTAATTCTAGGATCTTCAATATGTGAGGGTTGGTGTCTTTAATAGGAATAGAGAGAAGATGAGTATTTTCCTGTCCCAGAAAATGTTGGTGAAATGCATTGGAGTCAATGAAGAAGGCTAAATTAAGGTGGTTTTTAATGTTTTTTTATTTTACATTTTTTTATTTTTAGGCTTTTAATGCTTCATGAGGGTTATGGAAGCTTTTTTCGGCTATCCCTGATCTGTTCCTGTACCAATAATTTGGCTCCTCATTACCCTGATTGTTTAAAAAAAAAAATTTTTTTTGTTTTTAAATAAAGTAAAAAAACGATTTAAAAGTAACAATACACATATAATAAGATACACACACAAAAAAAAGTTACTCGCCATTCACACAGCCATCTTGAAAAATCCCCATAATGTGTCTAATATGTGTATTTCCTATGACTGTCAGCTCCATCTTTTGGCCAAAAAGCAGTATTTTCCAGTTTGCAGTATTTCAGCAAAAATACCATATTATGGCCACTAGGTGGAGCTGGCGATCATAGGAAATACACATATTAGACATATTATGGGGATTTTTTTGTGATGGCAAACTTTCTATAAATAGACCCCTCAATGTAATAAGCTACCCGAATACGTCCTCTAAATAAAGTAAAAAAAGAATAGATTGTTTTTCAAGCAAATTTCGCCTAAGCAGGGGTCACTCCGCTCATGAGGTATTAAAGGCGGCCAGTATGTCAGTGTATATATAAAAACTTGCAGTAAAGGGGTTCTGGTATTCAACCAGTAAAGAGATGTTGGTCAACAGCAGTGGCGGCTGGTGCTTTATTTTTTAGGGAGGGAGGGGGGTGGCAAACAAACCCCATCCCCCCCGCCAGGTCCGCACTTACCCCATTCAGGTCGCGAGCGGCTTCCCCAGCTTCTCCTCCTGGCCAATCTGGTTTTAAGACCCGCTTCCTGCCTTGATTGGCCAGGAGGAGGTGCAGGAAAACAATAGTGAATGTTGATTCGCTAGTGTCACAAGTTGGCGTGCCCAACATTTTTGAAGCCAATTAGAAGCTCAGGCTCTAATCTTGTGCTTCAAAAAAAAAAAAAAGCTTGTAGAAATCTATGCGTCTGGTGCCCCTTATGGACCAGCCGCCGCTGGTCAACAGTCTTGATTAGAACCAGTCTGGGACTGGGTGAAGAGTCCAGACACACAAATGTACTTGTTATTTCTGGAAATATCATAAATACGTCCCGGTAGTGACAGGGGACTTGGCTTTGGACCAGAGTGGCCCTGTTGTGTGTGACTATGATGAGAAATGTAAATTGTGAGCTCCTCTGGGGCGGGGTCAATGTGAATGCTACTGTGTACGCTGTAAAGTACTACATCAACATGGGACAGAAATACTGTTCGTGTACCTCCACAGTCACCAATCAGATACAAAGCTGTTCTGATAATGTAACACAGACAGTTTTTAGTACTGACATGTTTAATGACTCCATGAACTGACTGTGCAATATCATAGACTGCTGCTATATGGTGTGTAAATCAGGGATCTCATAATAAAGAGCGTTTTATTTTCTTCATATTAAACACTCCTTGCTTGTCGCTTCACCATAAATGGGATTGGTTGTGTGAGGTTATTTGGTGATCATACCTGCGTCAATAAACAACTGATTTATTTTTCAATCGACCTCTTCCGATAATTTATTTGATCTATAGTTCACAACCCATTCGATCGATATACCACACACAGGGAAGTGGATATGGATCGATAGTTACGTTTTGACCGTAGTCTAATGGTGGTCATACACTAATCAATAAACGATCAATTTCTTTTCTGATTGATCTCTTCCAAATAGGAATAAACCCAAATAAATACTCCTATATCAGGAAAAGTCAGTTCCTGTGGTGCAATATTTTATTTTATTTTTTTTAACTGAGATTACCATATCCCTTTCATGTCATGTATTTCATAAAACTCTGACCATTTCTGAAAAAAATTAGCACTCCCAATGGACCAATCAGAAATTTATGGGCATGCGCACAGGGTCTGCTGGGTGTGCCTGGGCACACCCTAATCACCCCGTGCAGTGCTGATTCCCCCTGCTTCCTGTCTCCCCCCTGCAGTGCTGGCAGCTTCCCTCCTCTCCTTTTAGGAGCAGAAAAGGGGCTGCTAAATATTTCATTAACTGGTCTTTCTTTTCTGAATGAACACAGTGAGTGATCTGTACCGATCACTCCTGTTTACTGCAGAGATAGGGACTGGGCAATCTCTGTTTTCAGTTTCTTTCTCTGTCTCAAAAGTCTGACATCTGGGGCTCCTCAAAAAAATTGTAAAAAATAAAAAAAATAATAATGTAAAAAATAATTTAAAAAAAAAAAATTAGTGACACTGTCCACTGCCCTATTGGCACCAATCTTTGCTCTACTGACACCGTCCACTGCTCTGCTGATATACACGCATGTGTTTGTGCTCTGGGGTGCACACCCTAATGCAGAGGTCTCCAAAATTTCTAAATAAGGGGCCAGTTTACTGTCCTTCAGACTTTAGGGGGACCCCATCTCCTCTGGGGACAGAGCCAACTTCTCCCCAGAGGACAGGGACCCCATTTTCCATGGGGGACAGGGACCCCTTCTCACCTGAGGACAGAGACCCCTTCTCACATGGGGGACAGTGATATGGGGGGGACCCCCCATCTCCCCTGGGAACAGGGCCCACTTCTCCCCAGAGGACAGGAACACCATTTCCCTTTGGGGCAGGGTGTCAGTGGGGGAGTGGGGACAGGGACCCTATCTCCCCTGGGGACAGGGCCCACTTCTCCCAGAGGACAGGGACCCCATTTCCCTTAGGGACAGGGACTCCTACTTACATGGGGACAGGGACCCCCATCTCCCCTAAGGACAAGGACCCAATCTCTCTCCTGGGGACAGGGCCCACTTCTCCCCAGAGGACAGTGGGGCCACACTGTGGCCAGTGATAGCAGAAAATGTCCTGGTGTCAGTGGTGTCAGTGGATGGAATACCGTAGTGCCCCATCATTGTCATCAGTGGAAAGAACAGTGCCCAACTGTTGGTGTCAGTGGGAAGAGTAGTGCCCCATCCTTGCCTTCAGTGGGAGGAATACTGCCCCATCATTGGGGTCAGTGGGAGAAAAAGTGTCCCACCGTTGGTATCAGAGGAATAGTGAGACCCGGAGCGAGAGGAGAGAAGAGGAGCTAGCAGAGGGCCGGCATGACAGTAGTGATAAGGGAGACAACAAGGGGATAAGTGGGGGGTGGATTGGGATTGGAGAAAAAAGGAAGGAGAGGAGGACATTTCGGTACTCCATGCCAGTGGGAATGATCTGGGGGTTCCGTCTATTCAGGAGCTCATCAGAGACGTCAAGGTTGACTTCCTGAGGCTGAGGATGGCCTTCCCAGATATGTTGGTCTTGTGGTCTGACATTGTGGCCCGGACAACCTGGCGCTTGGCAAGGTCAGTGGACAGGATCAACAAGGCCCGTATAAAAGTGAATAAAATGGTAGGCCGCTTTGTGATTTGTAACAGGCATCTTGTTATCCGCCATATGGAATTGGAGAGGGATACCGGGCTTAATCTCAGGAGGGACGGTGTTCACCTGTCTGCGGTGGGTATTAATTTATGGTCCCTGGGGTTGCAGGATGGGTTTCAGTGTGCCTTGAGGGTGTGGAGGGGCTCTCAAGGGTAAGGGGTCACCCTTGTTAGCTGTGGCAGTGGTGGTCTTTGATGGTGGCAAGAAAACCTATGAGATGAAAGATGGTAATGGTTGCACTGAGGGTAATGGGTTGTCTCAGAGCTGGTGTGTCACTGCTGGAGGCCTAGTACGTAAAAAGGTCCCGCAGTATAGAAGTGGAACATAGCTAAGTTGGGAAGTGCCGTCAAAGACCACCAGGTGGAGCGACTGATATTTGGGGTTTTGGTTTTTGGTTTTGCTCCTGCAGAGGGAGCCACAAGAGTTGGCAATAAGGCAATACATCGCTCCAGGTGCCCAGGCCCCCCTTTTAAAAAGATGGGGCCTGGGCCCAGTACAGGAGGGCTGGCTGCACTGCCTTATCAGCAGGCCTGCCAACAATGGACTGATTGACTGTAAGGCTGACCACACTGAAAGATGTCTTTCCATCATTCTTGCAGGCTGAATGAGAGAAATCTGTAGATTGCCCCATTCCTATTAAACAGTGAGGATGGAGGAGTGTCCCCTGCTGGCTATTGTATTCAGACAGCAACTGTGGCTGCCAGAATACCTGAACAGTGGCTGCTTCTGATTGGATCAGGCATGTTCAGCTGAGAACTTCCCTGTGTGGCTCTTTTGCTAGTTAGATCAAAGGATGTCAACTGCCCGGGTTTGGGCCAGTTCATCAGGAACTGGATGAAATTCACTCTATCTGTGACCAGTTTAACTGGGGGGTGAGCTAGGGGTTTGCTTATATAAAGGGATGTCTGTGTTCTTTCATTTTACACAGGACAATATTTTCTTCCCCCTCCCCCAGGGCCGTCTTTATTTATGATTGGACTCTGGGCAAAACATTTTCTTGGGCCCCTTCCTAATCCACTTTTCAACTATTTGCTGGCAGTGCAGGCTCAAGGGGAAGCTGCCTTGGGCCCCGCAACAATGACTGGGCCCGGGGCAGCTGCCTCTTTTGCCCTGTATTAAAGACGGCCCTGAGCACATTTCTTCTGTTCATGCTTTCAGACAACTACACAGACGGTGTGTTCTGTGTAGACATGATTAACCTAGGGCTTCATCAGTCAGGTCTGACAACTTTATTTTTTTATCATAATGGTGCAATCATTTTTTAATTGTCTCCATATTATATTTAATACCCAGGGAAGGACAATGATATCTACAAGTGACATTTATTTCCACACTGATCCTTTGTATAAATGTAAGTGTGCAAAATGCTATGATGTGTGTATAATGTGTTGTGTTAAATGATGGTACCTTGGAGAAAGTGATAGCATTTGTAATGATGGGTAAAACTTGAAATAAACTTTGATTATAACAAAAGTGGTTTCCTTTTATAAATCCCATTAACAAAATAACAACCCTATAGAAGCAAAATTGATTATATAGTGAGCACAAGCACGCTCCTTGAATATGTCATCATAGTGATTTGTAGATTCACCACTAGAGGGAGAGAATTCGCAGTCACTTGGCTTCCCTTAGAAGCCCCCCGTTCATATTGACTGCGGCGGAAATTGTGCGGCTTCATCTGAAATCGCATACCTCCCAACTTTTTGAGATGGGAATGAGGGACACGTATCAGCAAAAAGTATGCAGACATAGAACACACCCCCTGCCACGCACCCTTAACTGCTTGCCGACCAGCCGTCGCAGTTATACTGCGGCAACATGGCTCGGCTGCGCGAATCGCCATCATGTTACGTCGGTAACATAGACAGCAATTAAGGGGCGCGTGCGCATCGCCAGGGGCAGGCCCGCACGCCCCCTGCTCACCCACGGAGCTAATGCGAGTGCCCGGCGGTCACCGCCGGGCTCCCGCAATCGCTCAGGGCACACGGAGAACCGGGATCTTTTTGTGTAAACACACAGTTTCCGGTTTTCTGAGGGGAGAGCAGACAGATCGTCTGTTCATACAGAGTATGAACAGCGATCTGTCATCTCCCCTCCCCACTACAGTTAGAACACACAAGGGAACACATTAACCCCTTCACCGCCCCCTGGTGTTAACCCCTTCACTGCCAGTGACATTTTCATGCCCCGTACACACGGTCGGATATTCCGATGGAAAAAGTCTGATCGGATTATGTTGTCGGAAAATCCGATTGTGTGTGGGCTCTAGCGGGCTTTTTCCGTCTGAACTTCCGCCGGAAAAAATGTGACAACAAAATCCGATCAGACTTTTTCCGATCGTGTGTAGAGAATTCTGAAGCACAAAGTGCCACGCATGCTCAGAAGAAATTTGGAGACGGAAGCTATTGGCTACTAGCCTCTACGTAGTCCCGTCGTACGTTTTATACGTCACCTCGTTCGGAACGATCGGATTTTCCGACAACTTTGTCCGACCGTGTGTATGCAACACAAGTTTTGGACAAAATCGGTCTGAAAAAATCAGACGGATTTTGTGGTCGGAATGTCCGACCGTGTGTACGGGGCATTACAGTAATCAATGCATTTTCATAGTACTGATCACTGTAAAAATGCCAATGGTCCCAAAAATGTGTCAAAATTGTCTGACGTGTCCGCCATAATGTCGCAGTCCCAATAAAAATCGCAGATCGCCGCCATTACTACTAGTAAAAAAAAAACATAAAACTATCCCCTATTTTGTAGACGCTATAACTTTTGGGCAAACCAATCAATATATGCTTATTGCGATTTTTTTTTTTACCAAAAATATGTAGAAGAATACGTATCGGCCTAAACTGAGGAAAAAAAACATTTTTTTAAATATTTTTGGGGGATATTTATTATAGCAAAAAGTAAAAAAATAATGAGTTTTTTTTCAAAATTTTCGCTCTTTTTTTGTTTATAGCGCAAAAAAATAAAACCGCAGAGGCGATCAAATACCACCAAAAGAAAGCTCTAAATGTGGTTAAAAAAAAGGACGGCAATTTTGTTTGGGTACAGCGTCGCACGACCGCGCAATTGTCAGTTAAAGCGACGCAGTGCCGAATCGCAAAAAGTGCTCTGGTCAGGAAGGGGGTAAAATCGAAGCGATTAAAGGAGAATTGTACAAAAAAACAAGATTGGTTTAACCCACAAGTGCTTTTTTTACCACTTATATTCCTTTATATTGGCTTTTGGAATTTACAAATGCAGCAATTTAGAAATCAGATGAAAGGTTTAGTGCTGGGAAACACTTTTTGATAAAATAGTAAAATGTATATACAGGGGGTCCCCGACTTACGAACCGGGCGATGTGGGGACCCTCCGCCATTTTCCGCCATCCTTTCGGCCGTTCTGCGCATGCGCGGCCAGACGAAGCCTCGGAAAATGGCGGCAAACATCGGAAATGTCTGTAATTTGCGATAATTGTCGGTCTGCGCATGCACATTTCCGAGTTAAGAACAGGCGGGCAGTCCCTAACGAGTTCGTAACTCGGGGACCCCCTGTACATCTATATAGATCAGAGTAAAATGAGGGACAAATGAGGAAGAATGAGGGACAGAGGGACATTTGCTCCAAATCAGGGACAGTTGGGAGCTATGAAATCGCACAATTTCAAAGCCGCATGTTTCGGGTGCGACTTGGAAGACAACTGTGCGCCTTCATGTACAGATGTCTATGCCGATCAGGTGTGCTGCATGGAAATGTTCGACAAGAAGAATGCTGATAGGAGGAGAAGGCAAAGGGAGCAGAAAGGTGACCTTATCAATATGCTTCTGCTCTCTGTTTGTCCAGTCATCAGGTTGGGAGTGTAGAGCAAGCGCCATTGTATTCCTGACCTGTTTGCAGTGTCATCCACTTAGCTGGGCTGTGTAAATCTCAGGGCTGGATGGACAGAAATACAACTCCTTTGGCAGGCTATGTATGTGACATGGTCCCTGAAGTCAGGAAGTGAGGGGGCATAGCAACAAAAGCACACAGGACGGATAGAGCCCCTGACAGCTTTGTCTTGCTGTTTGCATCCCATTAAAGATTTTCCATTATTTCCTATTCAAGTGACAAGGGGGGGGGGGGGGGGGGGGGGGGATCTACCCAAGTAGGCCTCACGTGGCAATAACATTTGTCAGAGGTTCTACCTTCCCCCACCCTGTACAAAATGGTCCGGAGTTACACTTTTATAGGTATTGAAGCCAGTGCCTTTTATTACAGCCAGGCAAGAAGCATCTTCAGCAATGGCAGCTAATTTGTTGACATTAGGACACTAAGGCCACTAGAGCAGCAAACAGCCAGGCAACTAGTATTTTCAGAAGAAGAGATCAGCAACAATGCCCTCCATTCTCCTTACTCCATGTGTCCTTTAACAGAAATTCTTTGGATCCCACCATGAAGTGAACCAAGAGAACTGAACTTCTCCTATGGCATGTATAACAGAAGAGCGACTTTATAAGAAATACATATAGGTGATGTAATGTGTAGTGTCCACTAGATGGCAGCAGCGCACCAATCTATCTGCAGGTATAGCAGGGACATGAAGAATGACTGGTTCTCTTCTTCTTTATGAGCTTTGCTGTGTGCTCCGAGGTTCTGGGCTGAAACCTTGACTTGTGGTCGGAGGTTATATTTGTAAAGTCAGGAAATACAGAAATCAGCGATTGTTTCACATTAGTCCAGCTTACCATCTTATGTCCAGCCAACACTGAAACACGTCTAGGGCCAGTTTTGTGCGGAGAGCAGATTATGTACTCAGATGTTTGTGTTCTGCCGGAGGAAACCCATGCAAACATACAAACTCCATGCACATAGCACCCTAGATGTATGCCCCGCATATACACACACTATATTACCAAAAGTATTGGGACACCTGCCTTTACACACACACAGTGGCGTAGCGTGGGTTGTCAGCGCCCGGGGCAAGGCAAGTCATTTGCACCCCCTAATCTGCAGACTTTTAGCACTCCCGAGTCCCTTCCCATCATACAAAAGTGCAGACCAGCCTGATTCCTACACTGATCACTACACTGACCTACCTGATTCCTACACTGACCTCCCTGATTCCTACACTGACCACTATAATAACCTACCTGATTCCTACACTGACCACTACACTAACCTACCTGATTCCTACACTGACCACTGCAATAACCTACCCGATTCCTACACTGACCACTATAATAACCTACCTGATTCCTACACTGACCACTACACTGACCTACCTGATTCCTACACTGACCACTGCAATAACCTACC
Source organism: Lithobates sylvaticus (assembly GCA_028564925.1). Classification (NCBI taxonomy): domain Eukaryota; kingdom Metazoa; phylum Chordata; class Amphibia; order Anura; family Ranidae; genus Lithobates; species Lithobates sylvaticus. The sequence continues at coordinate 60,790,973 of CM053037.1, read as the reverse complement.
CGATTCCTATACTGACCACTATAATAACCTACCTGATTCCTATACTGACCACTATAATAACCTACCTGATTTCTATACTGACCACTACACTACCTGATTCCTACACTGACCACTACACTAACCTACCTGATTCATACACCGACCTACCTGACCACTACACTAACCTACCTGATTCCTATACTGGCCTCTACACTGACCCACCTCCACTACACTGACCACTACACTAACCTACCTCATTCCTACACTGACCCTTACACTGACCTACCTGATTCCTATACTGACCACTACACTGCCTGATTCCTACACTGTCCACTACACTAACCTACCTGATTCATACACCAACCTACCTGACCACTACACTAACCTACCTGATTCATACACCAACCTACCTGACCACTACACTATCCTACCTGATTCCTATACTGGCCTCTACACTGACCCACCTCCACTACACTGACCACTACACTAACCTACCTCATTCCTACACTGACCTACCTGATTCCTATATTGACTTCTACACTAACCTACCTGTCCACTTCACTGACCTACCTGATTCCAACACTGACCAGTACACTGACCAGCCTGTCTACTACACTGACCACTACACAAATCTACCCGATTCCAACACTGACCACTACACTGACCTACCGGATTCCTATATTGACTTCTACACTAACCTACCTGTCCACTTCACTGACCTACCTGATTCCTACACTGACCACGACACTAACCTAACCTGTGCTACATATATATGTAGCCATGGTGTTAGCACTACTGACAAACAATCCGCCAAATCACCCCACTGCCAGACTTCATGCATCCTTTCAGAGACAATGAACAGTCTTTTGCAATCTTTGTTTTTGTTGTTTTATTGGGGGGGGGGGGGGGGGGGGGGATATGGGATGCCCATGGAATTAATCATTGCTATCATATTTAAAGAATTCAATACACTTTGAACAAAGGTAGAGCCTGAAGATTTAATGTGCATGTTAGATTAAGTATAAATCTTCTCCTGCATCTTCATGCAGACTGTTACTCCTCCTGCATCTCCATGCAGACTACTGTCTCTAAGAGTTCTCCATCCGCCACCGTGTGAGGGACAGAAACGTCACTTCTGACCGTGTAAAAGCAATGGTCTTAGATCTCTTCACCTCCTGCCCAAAACTCGCTTCCTCCTGTACAGGGATTTCTTCAGAATAACAAAAGGTAGGAATCTACAACAAAGTTTGTTATAATCCCTGCAATGTACATCGATCACCCAGAGGGGAATATTCTTTTCTCAACAAAAGTGGAGTTACTCTTTAAGCTGCAAAGTCAGCAGACGGAAGTGTATACATGTCATGGCCCGTGATGCTCTGCATTGTGGTGCAGCAACAATGATCCCCCCCAACGTATTCTTTGGGCAGTACCGTCTGCAGAATGTGACCTATGTAACTGTTGCGGCACAACAACGTGCAATGCAACTGGTTGCGGCGCCGTGGTGCAGGTTTCCAGGGGTTAAAGCAGGCAGCGAGGAGGCATCATGTCAAACGCCTTTTGAAGAGTGAACTACCATGAATCACTTTTTAGAAGGCTAATGCTAGTGTTAACTGGTTCCCGACCAGCTCACGCATCTATACTGCGGCAGAATGGCTCCCCTGGGCGAAATCCCGTACAGCTACATCCATCCCTTTTTCGTGCCACCAGAGGGCGGGGGACCCGATGCCCGTGGCCGGCGGCGATCGCGTGCACGAGCGCCAGCGCGGATAAAAATGCATCAATTACTGTGTAAATGTCACTGGCAAGAAAGGGGTTAACACTAGGGGGCGATTAAGGGGTTAAATGTGTGTTCCCTCAGTGTGTTCTAACTGTGTGGGGACTGACTGGGGGAGGAGACATCTTTTCCTACTTAGTAGGAACAAACAATGTTTCCTCTTCCCTGACAGCACACAAATCCCTGTTTAAAAAGGGGGGTATGTGGCGCTAATCCCTGTAATGGTTGTCTCCTATGGGACCAAATCCCTAATGATGGGTAACCTTATGAAACAAATTCACAAAAATGCAGCCAACATATATATATAAATATAAATAAATACAATAATAAATGAATAAAATGGCAATAAAATCGTAAGTGAAGTGAATGTACACATAAAAGTGAATAATAGAAACGTGTTGAGGTAGAGAAATATTGATAAAATTGATAATCCATCTCAAATTATTAATATTTTTATTGTTTTTAATATTTATATTACTAACAATAGTTTTCACCTGCGTTTACTTCATTATATTATCCGGCTATCCCTGACTTATACAAAAAGGTCCTTGTTATTTTAAATTATTTTATTTAATTTTAATATTGCATTTATCTCATATTTTATTTTTTTGCTACACCTTTGATCAGAATTTCATCATCAGTTTTATTCATATTAACCACTAGATGGCAATACGTGCCATTACCTAGTGCTATATCTCTCATTGCACCACTGGATGTCAACATTGAGGTTATCCCAACTTTTGGATAATTATTGCCTAGTTTTTATTATTATTAATAATTATACATATATCTTTCGGGTCTCGTTTATACATCCTAAAAAGGTTCCATTTATGATTTTTTATCATTTTATATTGGCACATCTTTAGGGTCTCGTTTATTTATCTTAAAAAAGTACTATTTATTTTTACCCATTTTTATTAGATTCCAGAATCATATTAAGAATTCCTTAAACTCTATTATTTATCATATCCGTGGTCTATGATTTTAGTTCTTATTTTTTGGCCAGTATGTTAAATGGCCACTGGATGATACTATTTAAAATCCTATAATGTTATACCTTACATTCAACCACTGGATGTCACTCTTGAGAATCCTTTATTATTTTCTATAGAGAATCAATGCCCATGATTAGCCACCAGATGGCGGAGGTTTTAATTTTTAATGGTAGGCAATGGGGATTAAATTATTTTGCCTTTTATATATTTTATTTTTAGGAATTATATATTTGCAATGCTTTTATTCAACATCAGCGTCATTAGGAATCAAATTGATATATATACTTGTTATCTCCATGTTATTAGATGCATCGCCGTTGCTCTCACTTAATTTGAATGCAGTGTATATATAGGCAGATTAGACACCTGACTCCATACCCTATGAGTAAGTCACGTGTGTTGTGACGATACGCGTGAGGGAGGAAGTCAGGTGCCTATTGTTGACTTCCGGTTATCGGCCGAGACCGGAAGTTCCACCATCGCTGAGCTGTATCGTGTTTTTATATGTCACATAGAACTTTCTATTATCTGGAACTT
>CM053037.1:60700595-60787209 GCA_028564925.1 Lithobates sylvaticus | reverse complement strand
GTGGCAGAAAAGACGTACTACAGGGGAAATTCTCTGGATTGAAAGTGAATATTGCTACAAAAGCGGCTTCTTTTTTGGCTGAAGTTTTGCTTAAAGTGGAGTTCCACCCATTTAAAAGTCAGAAGCTACAAAAGGTGTAGCTGCTGACTTTTAATAATCAGACACTTGCCTATCCCACGATCCAGCGATGTGGGTGCAGGATGCCTCGCTCTTCTCCCCCTCCTCTCCACGGCGCCAGCATTCTAACTGTGGGCGACCGGCTGTGGCTTAACAGCTGGGCACTCACTGCGCATGCGCAAGCCGTGCTGTGAATGGCCAGACAATCTTCTGGGACCTGTGACGTGTCCCAGAAGATTGCAGGGAGGTGAGGTGATCTTCCTTCTGGTGCCACGGAGCCATAAGAAGTGGGAGCTGGATGCCTGTAAAAACAGGGTACCCGCTCCTTCCCCCCAAAAAATGACATGCCAAATGTGACATGTCAGGGGGTCACCAGCACTTAAAGCGGAAGTTCCATTTTTGGGTGGAACTCTGCTTTAAGTTAAAGGGGAGTTCCAGTGTGTAAAAAAAATAAATAAAAAAAAGAAGGTCAGCAGCTACAAATACTATAGCTGCAGACTTTTAATATAAGGACACTTACCTGTCCAGGAATCCTGCAATGTCGGCACCCCAAGCGATTCGTCAATCGGCTGTGGATGTGGGTTCCGGTATCTGTAGTAAGGGAAACACAAAGGAAGCCTTGCGGCTTCACAGCCTGTTTGCTATTATGAATGCGCGAGTCAAACCAAGCTTTTTGAATGGTCCCGTCATCTTCTGGGACCTCTGTGTGTCCCAGAAGGCAGCGGGGGGGGGGGGACCGATGTGCGCCAATCTTACCAGGAAGTGGGAGTGTGTACCCGTCAAAACCAGGAACCCGCTCCCCCCTCCCTGCCAAAAAATGCCAAAATGTGGCAGTGGAGGGTGCGAACAGAACGGAGCTCCCCGTTTTGGGTGGAGCTCTGCTTTAAGATTATGTCGCTAATACAAATGTACCAAAACCTCAGCTGGGAGAATGTAGCGATAAAACCAAATCCCCAAAAAACATTTTATGACACCGAGACTGAATTTTTAGAAGTAAAATAACCATTAAAGACCGTGTCCTACATCCTCCTTATAATGAAATAGTAAAGTCAGTGTAAGCTGCACACCCACAATAATCTCCAGCATGCAAGCACAGTATAACAATTCTAACTCAAGGGTGTTGTGAGGGATCTAAAGGGGGAATACAGATACCCAGAAACTATTGTACAGTTCAACTAGCACCAGAACAAAGCTAATAGGGTATTAGTAATATTGAATATTACACAGATAAATAAAATTGTGAATTACTGTAAAACCTGAATGGAACCTGCATGCAGTTTAGAATTTTGGACTTTGCTGGCTGCATGCTTGTTCCAGGCCAGTGACTAAGGAAGACGGTAATAAGGATGACAGTCTCTACCAATGCCATGGATTCAAAATCACAGCCAGGCCAAACATTTAGAAAAAAAAAGGGAAAGATCAAAGCTGATATTTTCAAGATCCACCAGGTGGCAGCACATCACCTAAGTATTTCTGTGCCAATGCTACGAGGAAGCCTGGGCTGGTTGCTATGACGTCTAATGGATAAACAATATTATTACTTTAGCACAGTTCACTAAAATTGTCTGTTTCATAATTCAATAAAAGCTTTTTCAGCCATACTTCTCTTGTGGGTAACAAGGGTGCACTTACTTTTGCACTCCTGTGACCCAGTCGGCTTATTTTGGGCTATTGCCCGCTGTCAGCAGACATGGCAGGGAAGATACAGGCTCTGGAAGGATCCCGACCATATTGTTGGGATCCTCCCAGCTTCCTGATTGACAGCTGACTCTGAATCTCAGCATACAGCTAAGAGCTGAAGCCAGCTGTGCCCACCCCTCCTCTCCGAGGAGCCGGAGAACTGAGCGATCAGCAGTCTTGTGATTGCAAGTTTTCTGTGTTAAAGAGGAGCTCCGGGCTACTGTGGAAAATAATTTAAAGTCAGCAGCTACAAATACTGGAACTGCAACTTTTAAACTAAGGAGACTTACCTGTCCAGGGATCCCGCGATGTCCTTTCCTGAGCCAAAACAGAACTTCTAAGTGCGGTATTAACCACTTCAGCTCCGGAAGGTTTACCCCCCTTCATGACCAGGACAATTTTTGCGGAACTGCGTTACTTTAGCTGACAATTGCGCGGTCGTGGGACGCTGTACCCAAACAAAATTGACGTCCTTTTTTCCCCCACAAATAAAGCTTTCTTTTGGTGGGATTTGATCACTTCTGCGGTTTTTATTTTTTGCACTATAAACAAAAAAGAAAAGAATACCATTTTTACTTTCTGCTATAAAATATATAGAATAAAAAAAAGATGTAAAAAAAACAAAAAAGAACAAAACAAAACCAAATGTTTTCATCAATTTAGTCCAATATGTATTCTGCTACATCCCAATAAGTGTATATTGATTGGCTTGTGCAAAGATTATAGCATCTACAAACTATGGGATATATATATATATATATATATATATTATTTTTTACTAGTAAGGGCCGCGATCAGCGATTTTTAGCGGGATTGCGAGGGACAAATCTGACACTAAGGCCCCTTTCACAATTGCGCAGTCTGAAAGTCGTCCAGTTTTTGCCACAACTGTGTAATCTTGAAGTCGATGGACCTCAAGTCGGACCAAAGCAGTGCCGGGACTACTTTAAAGTCGCACAGATATAAATGGTACTCATTGGAAATCATGGGGTACGACTTGTCATGTGACTTTGCAGTCACAAGTCGCACAAGGGAAAGGGGGGCCATAGGCGCACGCTCCAGACACAAAATCATGTGCAGGTATGTGATTTGTGTAGGAGGGTCGCCCCCCCCGGAGTAGATCTGCATGGAGCGCTCCATATCAGAGTAATACACAATTACTTCTCTCTCCTCCTTTCTTTATACACAGATTTCTCTTCTATCTCTATCACTACTGGCTGCATCCAGTGCAGATTTATGGACATCCCTGAGGACTGTGTGTGATCACCTATATACTGATCTACATACAGTCTACTTATATAATATCAGATGGAGGTCCCTCCCCTGTCACCTTTCTTCTCGGTGTCAGGAAAACCTGTCAGCAATGATTGATGCAGATATCAGAGGAAGGAGGCAGTAGACAGGAATGACACTTACTGCTCTGGAATGAGACAAGTACACACTATACAGGGATGTGCTTTCATCATACATTTCATTACAACCACTTTACCCCCCAAATAAGCGGTGATGGAAATGTCATTTATCCATCTCTACATTACATGTCTGTGGCAGGAGAAGGTTGGATTGGGGGGGGGGGGGGGGGGGGGGGGGCAGATGACAGAACACGGAAGGGGGGGCACATGACAGAACACGGAAGGGGGGCACATGACAGAACACGGAAGGGGGGGGGCAGATGACAGAACACGGAAGGGGGGGCACATGACAGAACACAGAAGGGGGGGCACATGACAGAACACCGGCCGGCTGTGGGTCCCAGTGACCCCAAATTTTGCACACAGGTAACCAAGAGTCTCCCCTACAAGTGTGCAAAATTTGGAGGTCCTAGCTCAAAATTTGAAAAAACACTCCGCGCCAAGCTGGCCAAGGGTTTCAAAGTCCCCACTGAATGCTCGTTTTGCGAAATTCGGTGACTCGTTAAAGGCCGGCTGGGGGTCCCAGTGTCCCCAAATTTTGCACACCGGTTTCAACCAGCCTCCACTACAACTGTATGAAATTTCGAGGTCCCAGGACCAAATGCCCGAAATCCAGTTTTTGACCAAATCGCAACTTCAGGGACCAATTTCGGGCACTTCCCGTGGGCCCATGACCCCCAAATTTGGTGTGCTGGTAGTACTCCCGCGACACTGCACGCTCATGTAGTTTGGTGGCTCGCCGGAAACAGGAGCCCAAAGTGGGTCACTCGGATCGCCTCTGCGCGCCAAGATGGCCAAAAATCTGTCCGCCTGAGCCCCCCCCCCCCCCCCCCCCCCCCCTGTGTTTGTAACCCTTGAAATGCTGTGGAAGCTATATTGGGAGGGGGAACCAAATTCGATGGCTTTATTAAGCTTGCTATCAAATTCCGTTTCCCCTGGACAGAAAAGGGTCTGGGGTAAGAAGAGTGAGGATGACTCATGCAAAGAGTAGAGCAGTCGGAGAAACAGATGTGCATTGTGGCTGCGTTTGCTAGCACAGTGGGGGCAATTGATGGCATAGGGAGGCTGGAATTGATGATCTTTTTGTAATGAATTTTTTAGTTTGTTTGTGCGCCCCCCCCCCCCCCCCCCCAAAAAAAAATATGTCATCACCAACTGCCATTTTGAGGGGGTAATAATATATTAGATAAAATAATCGGAGGTGTAATAATAAATAAAATAATAGGAGGGGCAATAAAAAATAATATAAAATAATAGGAAGAGATGATAATGATGACGTGTATACTGATAGATATTTAATAGGTAGTAGGAGTAATAATAATAATAATAATAGGGGCTGCCGGGAGAATTTTCAGTATCTAAAAATAATAGAAGGGATATCAATAAATATTAAATATTAGGAGGGGATAAAAATGATGAAGACGTAGGAGGGGTAAGAATCAGGGCCGGACTGGGAATAAAATTCAGCCCTGGAAAAAATTTCATACCAGCCCACAGCAATTGTTACACCAGCGCAACAGCATAACGTCATTATTTTCTGGTTCAAGAAAGGGAAAACCATACATTTTAAAGCACATTTGAAGAGTGTATTATATATAAAAAGACAGATATGAAATCACATAGGGATATATATATATATATAAGCAAATTCCAGTTATAAGTGGTCAATCATCAAGGGGGACCCCAGGAACTCAGAACGGGGGGGGGGGGGGGCACATTCCGCAGAAAGAATACACTTAGGCTAAGGACCTCCTCTCAGGTGCACCAAGCAGGGCTCAGTCAGTCGGCTCCAGCTTGGTGTTTCTGGTTTTATCCTATAGTCTCCTCTCCACAGTCCACACACGTCTGACTTCTCCCATGACCCCTATCCTGACGGCGCTCCCACTCTTGACTCCTCTTCAGACTCCCTCAGAGACTGCAGACATGATACAGGAGATGGTCAGAGACTGCAGACATGATACAAGAGCTCAATGCAGCCTCACCAGTGCCCATCAAATGCAGCCTCACTGTGCCCATCAAATGCAGCCTCGCCAGTGCCCATCAAATGCAGCCTCACCAGTGCCCATCAAATGCAGCCTCGCCAGTGCCCATCAAATGCAGCTTCACTATGCCCATTAAATGCTGCCTCAATGTGCCCATCAAATGCAGCCTCACTGTGCCCATCAAATGCAGCCTCACTGTGCCCATCAAATGCAGCCTCACTGTGCTCATCAAATGCAGCTTTAGTCTGCCCGTGAATGCGGCCTCACTGTGCCCACCACTGCGGTCTCACTGTGCCCACCATTGCGGCCTCACCGTGCCCACCATTGCGGCCTCACCATGCCCACCATTGCGGCCTCACCGTGCCCATCAAATGCAGCTTTACTGTGCCGTGAAAGCAGTCTCACTGTGCCCATGAATGCAGCCTTACTGTGCCCATGAATGCAGCCTCACTGTGCCCATCATTGCAGCCCCTCCTGTGCCCCATGTCCCAGTCTGCAGTCCCTGTCTGTGGGAAGGTGTGTTGTTGATGCTCGGGTACAGTACCTTGCATGCCAGCAGGATATCCATGATGGCCAGCAGCAGGCAGGGGCTGTTCTCGTTTTGGATGGGGACAGTGTTCCTTCCAGAGGATCTGTTTGCTGTGAGATGGAGTGGTCCCGGGCCACCTGCACCTTCAGCCGTCCTCACTTACCAGCCCCAGTCAGCCTGTCCCCTGGTCCTGGGGAAGTGGAGAGCGCTGGGTGGGAGCTGGAGAGAAGGGGGAGCAGAGAGTACTGGCGGGTTGGAGAGCACATGGGTGGGGGCAAAGAGCAGGGGGGAGTGGAGATCACAGGGGTGGGGAGTGCAGAGCACTGGGGCGGGGGGGGGCAAAAATAACAGGGGTGGAGAGCACGGGAGGCTGAGAGCACTGGGGGGGTAAGAGTGTGGGGTGGCGAAGAGCACTGGACGGGAGCTTGAGAGCACTGGGGGGGGGGCAGAAAAACAGGGCTGGAGAGCACTGGGGGGTACAAAGAGCAGGGGGGAGTGGAGAGCAATGGGGGGAGCTTGAGAGCACCCAAGGGGGCCAGAAAGTACAGGGGAGGAAAGCACAGGGGATTGGAGAGCACTGGTGGGGTTGGAGAGCACATGGGTGGGGGCAAAATGCAGGGGGGAGTGGAGGGTACTGGGGGGAGCTTGTGAGAGCACTGGTGGGGGAGACAAAAAGAACAGGGGTGGAGAGCACGGGGGCTGGAGAGCACGGTGGGGGGTAGAGAGCGCGTGGGGGGTGGGGAGCACGAAGGGGGCTGGAGAGCACGGTGGGGGGTGGAGAGCACGGTGGGGGTGGAGAGCATTGGGGTGGGGGCTAGAGAAGGATGGGGAGAGCTGGAGAGCAGGGGGCAGAAAGAACAGGGGTGGGGAGCATGGGGGGGGGGGCTGGACAGCACTGTGGAGGGTGGGGAGCACATGGGACTGGAGAGTACTGTGGGGGGTGGGGAGCACTGTGGGGGGTGGAGAGCACTGTGGTGGGATGCACGGGGGGCTGGAGAGTACTATGGGGCTTGGGGAGCACTGCGGGGGTGGAGAGCACTGTGGGGGGTGGGGAGCACTGTGGGGGGAGCACGGGGGGCAGTAGAGTACTGTGGGGGGAGCACGGGGGGCTGGAGAGTACTGTGGGGGGTGGGGAGCACTGCGGGGGGCTGGAGAGTACTGTGGGGGGCTGGAGAGCACTGTGGGGGGCTGAAGAGCACTGTGGGGGGGAGCACCGGGGGCTGGAGAGTACTGTGGGGGGTGGGGAGCACTGCGGGGGGCTGGAGAGTACTGTGGGGGGCTGGAGAGCACTGTGGGGGGCTGGAGAGCACTGTGGGGGGGCTAGAGAAGGATGGGGAGAGCAGGGGGGCAGAAAGAACAGGGGTTGAGGGAAATGTGGGGGGGGGGCTGGAGAGTCTGGTGGGGGAGGAGAGCACTGGGGGAAGCACAAGGAGAAGGGGGGGACAGTAAAAGAAGTTGGATAGGGGGGGATCAGCAGGGGGGGCCCGGGCTGCATATAGAGGAAATTAGCTTTCTATATTCCTCCATGCAGCCGCTGAATGCTTGGTTCTCCTCCTCTCCCTCCTCCATGCATTCAGCGGCTGCATGGAGGAATATAGAAAGCTAATCTCTATGCAGCCCGGGCCCCCCTGCTGATCCCCCTATTCAGGCACACAGGGCGGCTGTACTCACAGCCTCACAGGCATCTCTCCTGTGAACACGGAGCTGGCCGGGTCTGTGTTCGGCGGCCGCTCCGTAACACGGTCCCGCCCCCCTAGACCGGCTGTGTGATAGGTGGATTCTACTATCACATGAGCCGGTCTAGGGGGGCGGGACCGTGTTACGGAGCGGCCGCCGAACACAGACCCAGCCAGCTCCGTGTTCACAGGAGCATGACAGGGAGCACTGCAGCCGCAAAGCGGCCCCAGGGCAGGCAGCCTACCGGGAAATATCCCGGTATCCCGGTAGGCCAGTCCGGCCCTGGACCCAGCCAGCTCCGTGTTCACAGGAGCATGACAGGGAGCACTGCAGCCGCAAAGCGGCCCCAGGGCAGGCAGCCTACCGGGAAATATCCCGGTATCCCGGTAGGCCAGTCCGGCCCTGGTAAGAATAAATTAGACACAATAATATGAAGGGATAATAATGATGATGTGTTATCTCTATATATATATATATATATATATATATATATATATATATATATATATATATAATAAATAAATATATATATTTACTTCTTCCACATTATATATATATATATATATATATATATATATATATATATATATATATATATATAATGTGAAAGGAGTAATAATATTGTACTATATATATATATATTTTTTTTTTTTACTCCTTCCATATCTAAATATAGTACAATATGATTACTCCTTCCACTATATATATATATATATATATATATATATATATATATATATATATATATATATATATATATATATAAATAAATAAATAAATAAATAAATAAATAAAAACAATAAAAAATATATATATATATATATATATATATATATATATATATATAATGTGGAAGGAGTAATAATATTGTTATATATATATATATATATATATATAATTTTTTTGGTTTTGTTTATTATTTATTTATTGATATATATATATATATATATATATATATAATGTGGAAGGAGTAATAATATTGTACTTATATATATATATATATATATATATATATATATATATATATATATTTTGGTTTTGTATTATTTATTTATTAATATATATATATATATATATATATATATATATATATTTATATATATATATATATATATATATATATATATATATATATATATATATATATATAATGTGGAAGGAGTAATCATATTGTACTATATATATAGAAGGAGTATTTTGATATGGAAGGAGTAAAAATATATATAGATACAGTGGTGTGAAAAAGTGTTTGCCCCCTTCCTCATTTCCTGTTCCTTTGCATGTTTGTCACACTTAAGTGTTTCGGAACATCAAACCAATTTAAACAATAGTCAAGGACAACACAAGTAAACACAAAATGCAATTTGTAAATGAAGGTGTTTATTATTAAAGGTGAAAAAAAATCCAAACCATCATGGCCCTGTGTGAAAAAGTGATTGCCCCCCTTGTTAAAACATACAATTTCTCTAGCCACACCCAGGCCTGATTATTGCCACACCTGTTCACAATCAAGGCATCACTTAAATAGGAGCTGCTTGACACAGTAAGGTCCACCAGAAGATCCTTAAAAGCTACACATCATGCCGAGACCCAAAGAAATTCAGGAACAATTGAGAAAGAAAGTAATTGAGATCTATCAGTCTGGAAAGGGTTATAAAGCCATTTCCAAAGCTTTGGGAATCCAGCGAACCACAGTGAGAGCCATTATTCACAAATGGCGAAGACATGGAACAGTGGTGAACCTTCCCAGAAGTGGCCGGCTGCCCAAAATTACCCCAAGAGCGCAGCGACGACTCATCCAAGAGGTCACAAAAGACCCCCACAACAACGTCCAAGGTACTGCAGGCCTCACTTGCCTCAGTTAAGGTCAGCGTTCATGCCTCCACCATCAGGAAAAGACTGGGCAAAAATGGCCTGCATGGCAGAGTTCCAAGGAGAAAACCACTGCTGAGCAAAAAGAACATCAAAGCTCGTCTCAATTTCTCCACAACACATCTTGATGATCCCCAAGACTTTTGGGACAACATTCTGTGGACCGATGAGACAAAAGTGGAACTCTTTGGAAGGTGTGTGTCCAAGTATATCTGACGTAGAAGGAACACTGCATTTCAGAAAAAGAACATTATACCAACAGTAAAATATGGTGGTGGTAGTGTGATGGTCTGGGGCTGTTTTGCTGCTTCAGGACCTGGAAGACTTGCCGTGATAAAAGGAACTATGAATTCTGCTGTCTACCAAGAGATCCTGAAGGAGAATGTCCGACCATCTGTTCGTGTACTCAAGCTGAAACGAACTTGGGTTCTGCAGCAGGACAATGATCCTAAACACACCAGCAAGTCCACCACCGAATGGCTGAAGAAAAACAAAATGAAGACTTTGGAGTGGCCTAGCCAAAGTCCTGACCTGAATCCTATTGAGATGTTGTGGTATGACCTTAAAAAGGCTGTTCATGCTCGAAAACCCACTAATGTAACTGAATTAGGACAATTCTGCAAAGATGAGTGGGCCAAAATTCCTCCAGGACGCTGTAAAAGCCTCATTGCACGTTATCGCAAACGCTTGGTTGCAGTTGTTGCTGCTAAGGGTGGCCCAACCAGTTATTAGGTTTAGGGGGCAATCACTTTTTCACACAGGGCCATGATGGTTTGGATTTTTTTTCACATTTAATAATAAACACCTTCATTTACAAATTGCATTTTGTGTTTACTTGTGTTGTCCTTGACTATTGTTTAAATGGGTTTGATGTTCCGAAACACTTAAGTGTGACAAACATGCAAAGGAACAGGAAATGAGGAAGGGGGCAAACACTTTTTCACACCACTGTATGTGTTCATAGATGGACTAATAATATTGTACAGGGGACGGGACGCGCACGGGGGCGGGGACAGTAGAGGTGTGATTTGCATTCGGGGTACGGGGGCGGGGACAGTAGAGGTGTGATCTGCATTCGGGGTAGAGGAGGCGGAACAGCAGTGCAGAGGGCTGGACAGGCGGAGTTCTGATGTGAGCCGAGAGCCAGGGGGAACCGGTATCGAGGGGGGAACCGTTTTCGGCACAACACCGGCCCCTGCCCCCACCTGGTATTTATTTTCTGTATGGCGTATTGCAGAACACCCATGTAGGATAGTATGCAGATCCGGTACAAGGCATGGGCGGGAGGGAGACTTGCCCTGCTGGGCGGAGTTTTTTGAGGCTGGAGGGGTTGCGCCAGATTGCAAGTGTCACCAAATCCATTTACAAATGCCCATTCAATTTGTCTGCTGCTGCGGCTGATTCCTAATCAACAGCGCCCTTGTCTGTGCAAATCTGCTGTGCTGTGTGACAGCATCCACCTCCCGTGCCACTGCTCACCCTGTCAGTGCTTCTGTCTGGTTGGTAGGAATCACTGGGGACCCTGCTGTTAGGGGGTCACTGGGGACCCTGCTGCGAGGGGGATCACTGAGGACCCTGCTGTGAGGAGGGTCACTGGGGACCCTGCTGTGAGGTGGGTCACTGGGGACCCTGCTGTGAGGTGGGTCACTGGGGTTCCTGCTTTGAGGGGGGTAACTGGGGACCCTGTTGTGAGGGGGGTCACTGGGGACCCTGTTGTGAGGGGGGTCACTGGGGACCCTGCTGTTAGGGGGTTCTCTGGGGACCCTGCTGTGAGGGGGGTCACTGGGGATCCTGCTTTGAGGTGGGTCACTGGGGACCCTGCTTTGAGGGGGTCACTGGGGACCCTGTTGTGAGGGGGTCACTGGAGACCCTGCTGTGAGGGGGTCACTGGAGACCCTGCTGTGAGGGGGGTCACTGGGGAAGCTGCTGTTAGAGGGGTCACTGGGGACCCTGTGGTGAGGGGGGTCACTGGGGACCCTGTGGTGAGGGGGGTCACTGGGGACCCTGCTGTGAGGGGGTCACTGGGGAAGCTGCTGTTAGAGGGGTCACTGGGGACCCTGTGGTGAGGGGGGTCACTGAGGACCCTGCTGTGAGGGGGGTCACTGGGGACCCTGCTGTTAGAGGGGTCACTGAGGACCCTGCTGCAAAGGGGATCACTGGGGACCCTGCTGTGAGGGGGATCACTGAGGACCCTGCTGCAAAGGGGATCACTGAGGACCCTGCTGTGAGGGGAATCACTGGGGACCCTGCTGTTAGGGGGTCACTGGGGACCCTGCTGCGAGGGGGATCACTGAGGACCCTGCTGTGAGGAGGGTCACTGGGGACCCTGCTGTGAGGGGAATCACTGGGGACCCTGCTGTGAGGGGGGTCACTGGGGAAGCTGCTGTTAGAGGGGTCACTGAGGACCCTGCTGCAAAGGGGATCACTGAAGACCATGCTGCAAGGGGGATCTCTGGGGACCCTGCTGTGAGGGGGATCACTGAGGACCCTGCTGCAAAGGGGATCACTGAGGACCCTGCTGTGAGGGGAATCACTGGGGACCCTGCTGTTAGGGGGTCACTGGGGACCCTGCTGCGAGGGGGATCACTGAGGACCCTGCTGTGAGGAGGGTCACTGGGGACCCTGCTGTGAGGGGAATCACTGGGGACCCTGCTGTGAGGTGGGTCACTGGGGACCCTGCTGTGAGGTGGGTCACTGGGGATCCTGCTTTGAGGGGGGTCACTGGGGACCCTGCTTGAAGGGGGTCACTGGGGACCCTGTTGTGAGGGGGGTCACTGGGGACCCTGCTGTTAGGGGGTTCTCTGGGGACCCTGCTGTTAGGGGGTTCTCTGGGGACCCTGCTGTGAGGGGGGTCACTGGGGATCCTGCTTTGAGGTGGGTCACTGGGGACCCTGTTGTGAGGGGGTCACTGGAGACCCTGCTGTGAGGGGGTCACTGGAGACGGGGGTCACTGGGGAAGCTGCTGTTAGAGGGGTCACTGAGGACCCTGCTGTGAGGGGGGTCACTGGGGAAGCTGCTGTTAGAGGGATCACTGAGGACCCTGCTGTGAGGGGGATCTCTGGGGACCCTGCTGCGAGGCGGATCTCTGGGGACCCTGCTGCGAGGGGGATCTCTGGGGACCCTGCTGCGAGGGGGATCTCTGGGGACCCTGCTGCGAGGGGGATCTCTGGGGACCCTGCTGCGAAGGGGATCACTGAGGACCCTGCTGTGAGGGGGGTCACTGGGGACCCTTCAGTGAGGGGGGTCACTGGGAACCCTGCTGATAGGGGGTTCTCTGGGGACCCTGCTGTGATGCTGTGAGGGGGATCTCTGAGGACCCTGCTGCAAGGGGGATCTCTGGGGACCCTGCTGTGAGGGGGGTCACTGGGGACCCTTCAGTGAGGGGGGTCACTGGGCACCCTGCTGATAGGGGGTTCTCTGGGGACCCTGCTGTGATGCTGTGAGGGGGATCTCTGGAGATTAGTGGTTTTATACTGTCCCATTTCCATCTGTAATTTCTTTTTTTTTTCAATTTATTGCTTTTCAAGCTTGTGTTATATTGCCCAAACGTTGTGTTAATGTTTGATCACTGATTTTGTTGTTAGTACCAATAAATATAGCCTTATTGATAATTTGCAGTTTTATTCTCGTGTGTAATTGTGTAGACAGGGCCCCAGTGCACTCTATTGCCCGGGGGCCTATAATGCTCTTAAGATGGCCCTGTTTGTCAATCCCTAAAAGACCAGCTGAAGCAGGTGCTTAAAGTTATCCCCACTCAGCAGGCTCAGGAGTTAGCCGAGCTGCCAAGGGCACTATATTTTGCAGTTGACGCTATTAAGGATTCTATATATCGGGCATCACGCATTACGCTCTTGCTAGTGCATATGCGTAGCATCCTGTGGTTGAAAAATTGGTCAACCGAGGCGCCATGCAAAAAGCTTTTGACTGGTTCTGTTTCACCGAGAACGGCTGTTCAGGGATGATTTGGACAAATACATCCAAAAGATTTCAAATGGGATAAGTACTCTCTTACCAGTTAAGAGAAGGAGTAAGTGGCTCTCATTTAAACGGGCCTCTTCTCCTGGGCCTGGGGCATCAGCCTCTAGGCAGTTGCGACGGCCTCCGCTGCCAGGTTCAAGAGGTAAACCTCAAGGTCAAGCTCAGGGACAGAAGAAGTCCTGGGGAAGGAAATTTACAAAGCAGAATACTAAGGCCTCTCTATGAAGGGGCGCCCCGACACGATCGGGTGGGGGGAAGACTTCTGCAAATCTCAGGGGTCTGGCAGGAAGAGTTTCAGGACAGATGGGTCATCTCCACGGTAGCTCTAGGTTACAAACTCGAGTTCAGAGAGTTCCCATCTCCTCGTTTTCTGAGGTCAAACGTCCCCAAAGATCCAGAGAAAAACTCCCAGATGATGCCTTACTGAGGCGAAACGCGTCGGGACACGATTTGCTGATGCCACTGCTGCCAGAATCTTATATATGCCTTAACGTTTTTTTGTACATTTGAGTACCCATCTATCTGATTTTAATAAATTTTAATCGCTTGACCTTATTACACTATGTGGTTTCACTCTTTTATTGTCGGTAACACCACCGTGGATGAACCATACACCGCTCATTATCTTCACCTTGAGTTTCTCTGGATCATCTAGTGCAAGGCCTTGCCCGTGGTTACTGTGCATCTTAGCCGGGAGTTGCTGTTCTTATCCGTGTAATCAAAACACCATCCAGCGCATTTGACTCATACGGCGTAAGCCTACCTGAGTCCACGACAGTTGGTAAGCCTTCTTACAATTGGTGGCGGACCCCTTCAGACAAGCTGCACAAGTCACTTTATGTCTCCTACAACACCTACTTATGTCACAATTTGGTGTATCATTTATAGTTGTAGATTTATTTTAGAACTTTTTATGTGATTTTTAACATCCATCTTTGGTTCATTAGAGATACTCATAATAGATCACGTTCTTTGCACCTATTTGTGTTTTCATAACTGTCACTATTTATGATTATTTTGGGTCATATTATGGTCACTGAGTGATGTTTCCCACCATATCCAGTGTCTTTATATTTTAACATTGGTCATTTGTGTGTTAGACACTTATTATTTTGATATAATTTTGATGTACACCTATTACATCATTGTATATCATCTCACACTATATGTTCGGCATTATTGAACATTTTGAGCGCCGCACTTTATATATTCAAGATATTGTTCTACCTTCATTTATTCCAGAACCCTGTTCTAGGAAAGAGAAGTCACTACATTGTCTTGATGTAGTGAGAGCAGTCAAAGTCTATTTAAAAGCGACTGCTCAGTTTCGGAAAGACTGATGTTCTATTTGTGCTGCCAGAAGGTCCTAGGAAAGGACAGGCAGCATCGAAATCTACTTTGTCTAGATGGAGTCGACAAGTTATTATACAAGGGAGAATTTTTTGAAAATGAGCTGAGTTGCTGAAAACTAGAAATATAGCGCCACATCCCTTACATCAAGTCAAAATTTAGTTCAAAGAACAGAAATGGGACTTTTAAGGCGCAAAGATACAAAAAGATTACATTGATAGAAAAAGGTTTTATTGAATTTCACAATATAACTTGATATTGCATAATTGACATCAAATGTCCATGAAAACGTTTTTTAAAAACCATACATCGCTAAACAGGGATGAACTTTTCATTTATTGCTCTTTTTCTCAACATGTTTCACCCGAACTTGGGCTTCCTCAGGAGAGTTAGATAATGTCAATTAATATTTACTAGAATAGAAAAAATACAGTCAGAACATTGACATACACAACAATTTACACTGCTTTAATAAGATAATGTAGAAATGAACATCACATAATTGAAAAGTGGGTGGAGCTAATAGGCTCAATTGCTGACCTGAAAGTCCCGGGAGAGGGCTCTGCAGTCCACAAAAATGTTGAATACATGGGATTGTATCAAGTGCATCATAGAGAGGGAAATAGTGTCCAAAACTATATCAGTTTGGTAATCCATCTATGGGGTACATTAATATAGATACTGAATTTGTTAAGATATTGAAGAGAAAATATATCAGTGTATATTATGCAAAAGAATGGAAAAACCCACCTAGATAATGATTCCTTGGAAAGGTAATAGGAGCATATAAAGGAGCATACAAACAAAGTGCTCATAACTGCCAAAAGGAAATCCAAGTTTGAATCTATAAGAAATTTTAAAGGGAAAAGTCCTTTATCCATCTGGGAAGTTTTATACAGATATGGTTACCATCAGTAAACCGCAGACTGGTCATCATATGCCAGGTATATATTTACCTATGTTGAGGGTCTGCATCAACTCAGGGTGCCAGCCAGGACAGATAACTATCCAGAAAATAGGGAGGCCAGAGTGAGGTACCTAGAACCCCTTTAAATAGAGTAAAGTAAAAACAAGGGGGCATTTTAGTGACCAGTAGCCGGACAAAAAACGGATGGCAAATAAACTGCTAAGTCTCTTACCTTTAACAAGTGTTGTTTGGGGAATAAACCTCCGCTGAGCTGCACAAGTGAAGAGCTCAATCAAATCCCCTTAAATAACCCTCTCCACCTGCCGTTTTGGCGCCAAAATCTCGGCGCCAAGTGGTCAGGTGAGGACATGTGATGTCACTGCAGGAGCGCCAGACGCACAGGAAGTGACAGCCGTGAAACAGGAAGTGCCATCAACAACAGGAAGCCAGAACAGCTGACCTCTGTGCTGATAGCAAATTGAATCACAGGATGTAAAGCCACATCTGAAAGACTGTCAGCAAGGGAGTAAAAAGGGAAATGGACTGACAATTGCCAGTGCATGTCAGTGAAGGGATATTTGAAATATCCCTAGACTGGAAGTGATCAGTATGTAGGAATGTTTTTGGGTCACAAAACAAATCCATATATACTACCTCTGTTATCTTGGAACATGTAAATGTAACCAAGATAACGGCCGCAGTTTAGCGCAAGCGTTTTAACCCTTTGGTGACTGAAACGGCGCAAGTTAGGAGAAAAATAGACGGATGAGGTCTAGGGACTCCAAAAATAACGCCTCACGTGTCCATATGAGGCACTGAAACCCCATTTCAAAACATTTTGCTACAAGTGTATATAAGGCTGCAAATATTGCTCCTTAAAGGGACCAGAACCAAAAGTGGCTGATACTGATTAAATACAGATACATTGGAGCAGTGGAACTGACCAAAGAGCCCTCCACCAAGATCAATAGGCCAGCAAGCACCACACCAGACAAAAAGGCGATGAACATCTGAATAATAATAAAATACAGTACAAGGGGTAAATAAACAGAATACACATAATAATAAACATATTTAAGTGAAAACCAGTAGTGTTCTCAGTGAAAGAGTGACAATGGCGACCTACCCCTATAAGAAGGGTTTGAAGCTCAGAGATTCATTCAAGCCAGGATGCACAGTGGCTCTAAGGTTATGAATCCATTTTGACTCTCTCTGTAAGAGAGTTTTATCAATATCACCTCCGCGATTGAAGTCTGGTACATATTCTAGCGCAAAAAACTTCATCTGTGAGATATCGTATGAATGATAGAGCCCCATATGTCGACTAATGGGGGTCTCCATTTTTTTCTTCTTGATAAGGGATACATGATCTCTAATTCTATGGAAGAAAGGTCGTTTAGTTTTCCCTACATAGAAAGCCTGACAGGTACATGTCATAAGGTAAACAACTCCAATAGTCTTACAATAAATACAAACGCCTCATTACTCAGGCCTTTTTGAATAATTTAATTGATAAAAAAACCTGTGAATTTCTACTTGTTGAAAATCCTAGACTACCTACTATGTACGCATTACCGAAAATACATAAGAATGCTTCTTTTCCCCCTGGGCGTCCGATTATCTCGGGAAATGGATGCCTGACAGAATCAGCTAGTAAACTCATTGATGATTACTTAAGACCACATGTCAAGTCATTGAGCTCATACATCCAGGATACAGCTGATCTGCTGAGATCCTTGGATGGACTTTGCCTACCTGATGAAGCCTGGTTGGTGGCCATTGATGTGGAGGCCCTTTACAACTCGATCCCCCACAAACTGGGGGCTCGAGTTGTGGACGGCTTCCTCTCTGAACGGGGGCCATCAGCCAGGCAATACAATAATTTCGTTTTAGAACTGTTGCTCTTTATTTTGAGCAATAATATTTTTATCTTCGACTGCTCCCACTACCTCCAGGTGCAGGGGGTGGCGATGGGGACCAAATGTGCCCCATCGTACGCCAACCTGTACCTGGGGGGTGGGAGAGGGAGATATTTTCGGCCATTCAGTTCAGTCATTTCTTTGAGAATATTTTGATCTGGAAAAGATTTATTGATGATATCTTTATTGTCTGGACTGGAACTCGGGATGAGCTGTCGCAATTTTTACTGTGTCTTGAAACTAATTCCTACAATCTCAAGTTTACGATGACCTGTGATCAGGTTACTGTAAATTTCTTGGATATCAAGATTTATGTAAATGAGGATAAAACTATTGGTTCCTCTCTTTACAGAAAGCCTTCTGCAGGCAATACTATTCTTCATGCTGACAGTTCTCATCCCGCGTCCCTTGTCCAGAGCATACCATTCAGTCAGTATTTAAGATTAAAAAGAAATTGTAGCAAAGAGGCTGATTTTGAATTAGAAGCCAAAGCGTTGCAAACCCGTCTCCTAGAACGAGGCTATAGTAAAAATTGCCTTAAGCGTTCATACAATAGAGCAAAACAGAAGGACAGACATCAATTAATCCACCAAGTGAAGCCATACAAATCTGAATCCAAAGTCCGCGTAATCACCACTTTTGTCGGTGAACATAAAAAAGTACGCCATATCTTTGAAAAATATTGGCATCTTCTTTCTACAGATGATGTCCTCTCAAAATATGTGGGAGCTCACCCACAAATTACCTACCGCAAATCTACCTCTTTGAAAGATCGTTTAGTTCATAGCCACCTTACCTCAAGAATAAAAACACATAGAAAAGGTACTTCCCCCTGTGGAAAATGTGAATTCTGTGATTTACTGAACAATTCGACTGAAATAATGCTGCCTTCTGGTCAAACCTTTAGGCCCAACTTTTATGCAACATGTAAGACTATTGGAGTTGTTTACCTTATGACATGTACTTGTCAGGCTTTCTATGTAGGGAAAACTAAACGACCTTTCTTCCATAGAATTAGAGATCATGTATCCCTTATCAAGAAGAAAAAAATGGAGACCCCCATTAGTCGACATATGGGGCTCTATCATTCATACGATATCTCACAGATGAAGTTTTTTGCGCTAGAATATGTACCAGACTTCAATCGCGGAGGTGATATTGATAAAACTCTCTTACAGAGAGAGTCAAAATGGATTCATAACCTTAGAGCCACTGTGCATCCTGGCTTGAATGAATCTCTGAGCTTCAAACCCTTCTTATAGGGGTAGGTCGCCATTGTCACTCTTTCTCTGAGAACACTACTGGTTTTCACTTAAATATGTTTATTATTATGTGTATTCTGTTTATTTACCCCTTGTACTGTATTTTATTATTATTCAGATGTTCATCGCCTTTTTGTCTGGTGTGGTGCTTGCTGGCCTATTGATCTTGGTGGAGGGCTCTTTGGTCAGTTCCACTGCTCCAATGTATCTGTATTTAATCAGTATCAGCCACTTTTGGTTCTGGTCCCTTTAAGGAGCAATATTTGCAGCCTTATATACACTTGTAGCAAAATGTTTTGAAATGGGGTTTCAGTGCCTCATATGGACACGTGAGGCGTTATTTTTGGAGTCCCTAGACCTCATCCGTCTATTTTTCTCCTAACTTGCGCCGTTTCAGTCACCAAAGGGTTAAAACGCTTGCGCTAAACTGCGGCCGTTATCCTGGTTACATTTACATGTTCCAAGATAACAGAGGTAGTATATATGGATCTGTTTTGTGACCCAAAAACATTCCTACATACTGATCACTTCCAGTCTAGGGATATTTCAAATATCCCTTCACTGACATGCACTGGCAATTGTCAGTCCATTTCCCTTTTTACTCCCTTGCTGACAGTCTTTCAGATGTGGCTTTACATCCTGTGATTCAATTTGCTATCAGCACAGAGGTCAGCTGTTCTGGCTTCCTGTTGTTGATGGCACTTCCTGTTTCACGGCTGTCACTTCCTGTGCGTCTGGCGCTCCTGCAGTGACATCACATGTCCTCACCTGACCACTTGGCGCCGAGATTTTGGCGCCAAAACGGCAGGTGGAGAGGGTTATTTAAGGGGATTTGATTGAGCTCTTCACTTGTGCAGCTCAGCGGAGGTTTATTCCCCAAACAACACTTGTTAAAGGTAAGAGACTTAGCAGTTTATTTGCCATCCGTTTTTTGTCCGGCTACTGGTCACTAAAATGCCCCCTTGTTTTTACTTTACTCTATTTAAAGGGGTTCTAGGTACCTCACTCTGGCCTCCCTATTTTCTGGATAGTTATCTGTCCTGGCTGGCACCCTGAGTTGATGCAGACCCTCAACATAGGTAAATATATACCTGGCATATGATGACCAGTCTGCGGTTTACTGATGGTAACCATATCTGTATAAAACTTCCCAGATGGATAAAGGACTTTTCCCTTTAAAATTTCTTATAGATTCAAACTTGGATTTCCTTTTGGCAGTTATGAGCACTTTGTTTGTATGCTCCTTTATATGCTCCTATTACCTTTCCAAGGAATCATTATCTAGGTGGGTTTTTCCATTCTTTTGCATAATATACACTGATATATTTTCTCTTCAATATCTTAACAAATTCAGTATCTATATTAATGTACCCCATAGATGGATTACCAAACTGATATAGTTTTGGACACTATTTCCCTCTCTATGATGCACTTGATACAATCCCATGTATTCAACATTTTTGTGGACTGCAGAGCCCTCTCCCGGGACTTTCAGGTCAGCAATTGAGCCTATTAGCTCCACCCACTTTTCAATTATGTGATGTCCATTTCTACATTATCTTATTAAAGCAGTGTAAATTGTTGTGTATGTCAATGTTCTGACTGTATTTTTTCTATTCTAGTAAATATTAATTGACATTATCTAACTCTCCTGAGGAAGCCCAAGTTCGGGTGAAACATGTTGAGAAAAAGAGCAATAAATGAAAAGTTCATCCCTGTTTAGCGATGTATGGTTTTTAAAAAACGTTTTCATGGACATTTGATGTCAATTATGCAATATCAAGTTATATTGTGAAATTCAATAAAACCTTTTTCTATCAATGTAATCTTTTTGTATCTTTGCGCCTTAAAAGTCCCATTTCTGTTCTTTGAACTAAATTTTGAAGTTATTATACAAGTTCCACCTTTTCAAATCAAAGCGCACTCTACAAGAGCAGTTAGTGCTTCATGGGCAGTGCATCACTAAGCCCCCATGGCTCAAATCTGCAAGGCCGCAACTTGGTCTTCAGTCCATACATTCACTAGATTCTATCAGGTGGATGTAAAAAGGCATGAGGATATTGCCTTTGGGTGCAGTGTGCTGCAGGCAGCGGTATAGGTCCTCAAGTTTGATGGCGCCTTGATTTTTTTGTGTCTCCCTCACCTCGGTTTGCATTGCTTTGGGACATCCCACATAGTTATTACTATGCTGCTCTGTGTCCCGTGATGTACGATAAAGAAAATAGGATTTTTATAACAGCTTACCTGTAAAATCCTTTTCTTGGAGTACATCACGGGACACAGAGGTCCCTCCCCTCTCTTCTGGATATATGTTATATGTATATTGCTTTGCTACAAAACTGTGTTGCCCCCTGTAAGGGAGGGGGTTATATAGGGAGGCAACTTCCTGTTTAGGGTGTGCCAGTGTCCATCACCTGAAGGTGGCCTATAACCCACATAGTTATTACTATGCTGCGCTGTGTCCCGTGTTGTACTCCAAGAAAAGTTTTTTACAGGTAAGCTGTTCTAAAAAATCCTATTTTTTGTGTGTGTGGGGGGTCCCTGACTGGCAGTTGGGAAATGTGGTCATAACTGGCAGAGAAAAAACACTTGCCGACCAGGCCTTTTCTGGCTCTTTTTGTTTACAATTATAAATCAGTATTTTTTTGCTCGAAAATTACTCAGAACCCCAAATATATATATATATAAATAAAATGTTTAATTTATTTATTTTAATGCAAGAAAAAACACAATATATAACCAAATTGTTTTGTAAAATATAAAAGATGTTACACCGAGTAAATAGATACCCAACATGTCACTCTTTAACCACTTCCCGACCGCCTCATGTAGATATACGTCTACAGAATGGCACGGGCAGGCAAAAGCACGTACGGGTACGTCCCCTTTAATTTGCCTGCCCGTGGGTCGCGTGCGCGCCGCCAGCGGCGCGCTCGAGACCCGGTCGGGAGCTCCATGACCACGGCCGCGGGACCAGCGGACCCGATCGCCGCTGGTATCCCGCGATCGGGTTACGGAGCTGAAGAACGGGGAGAGGTTTGTGTAAACAAACCTCTCCCCGCGCTTCCTACACTGACTGTCAGTGATCGGCTGTTCCCTGTCATCGGGAACGCCGATCAATGACGTCAGACGTACAGCCACGCCCCCTACTGTAAAAAAAAAAACACAACACGTCACACCGACTCCTCCCCGCCCCCTAGTGGTTAACTCCTTCACTACAACTGTCATTTACATAGGAATCAGTGCTATTTAAATAGCACTGATTTCTGTATAAATGACAAATGTCCCAAAAATGTGTCAAAAATGTCCGATGTGTCCGCCATAATGTCGCAGTCACCATAAAAATCGCTGATCGCCGACATTACTAGTAAAAAAAAAATATTAATAAAAATGCTATAAAACTATCCCCTATTTTGTAAACGCTATAACTTTTGCGCAAACTAATCAATAATCGCCAATTGCCATTTTTTTTACCAAAAATATGTAGAAGAATATGTATCGGCCTAAACTGAGGGAAAAAAATGTTTTTTTATATATTTTTTGGGGATAGTTATTATAGCAAAAAGTAAAAAATATTGCATTTTTTTCAAAATTGTCGCTCTATTTTTGTTTATAGCGCAAAAAATAAAAACCGCAGGGGCGATCAAATACCACCAAAAGAAAGCTCTATTTGTGGGAAAAAAAGGACGCCAATTTTGTTTGGGAGCCACGTCGCACGACCGCGCAATTGTCAGTTAAAGCGACGCAGTGCCGAATCGCAAAAAGGGGCCTGGTCCTTTGGCTGCAAATTGGTCTGGGGCTGAAGTGGTTAAAATTGTGCACACTTATGGAATGGCGACAAACTATGATACTTAAAAAAACTCCATAAGTGATGCTTTAAACATTTATTACAGGTTACCTGTTTAGCGTTACAGAGGAGGTCTAGTGCTAGAATTCTAATGCCACGTACACACGATCTGACTTTTCGGCCGGATTATCCGCCGGACTTTCCAGCGGAGGTTCGCCGGACTTTCCGAACGTGCGGACTTGCACACACACGCCCGTACTTTTCCTGTGGACAATCCGCCGGAGTTTAGGCGGAAGTCTGTGGGACTTTTGAAATGAACGGAATTGCCTCACACACAGAGTAGACTGGACTAGCGAAGGAAGTCAATGTCGCCGCCTTGATTGAAACCTCACTAGCCCAGTCACCTGGTATGGATTTAAAGGGGAATCCCTACGCAGAAAAAACGGCGTGGGGGTCCCCCCCAAATCTATATCAGGCCCTTATCCGAGCACGCAGCCCGGCAGGTCAGGAAAGGGGGTGGGGACGAGCGAGTGCCCCCCCCTCCTGAGCCGTACCAGGCCGCGTGCCCTCAACATGGGGGTGCCCTGGAAAAAGTGTAAATAAAAAACACAACACAATTTTTAAAAATACTTTATTGCACAGCTCCGGGGGTCTTCTTCCGTCTTGAGTGGTCTTCTCGCCAGACTCCTCCTCTATCTTCTGCTAGCTCTTTTACTAGCGGAGGAGCCCGGCTTTCTCCTTCGTCGCCACCGCCGTCTGGGGGTCTTGTTCCGACTTCTTCTTCCAGCTCTTTTACTAGCGGTGGCCCGGTCTTCTTCTTCCTTCTTCCTTCTTCTTTTTCTTCTTTATTTCTTCTTTCTTCTTTCTTCTTTCAGGAGAGATCTGGAGTCAATAAGATGACTGCAAATCTCTCCACTACCTTTAAAAGCAAAAGATCAAAAAAAGATTTTTATTTCTGCCCTAGAACTTAAGTGCCGTCAATGACGTCTCTATGGTCCTCCAAGACCATAGAGATGATCTGGTCTCTGGGAACCTCTATGGCCAGCCGCAGGACCTGTCGGAATATTTTACTCCCTTCCTGACCAGAGCACCTTTTACAATTTGGCGCTGCGTCGCTTTAACTGACGATTGCGCGGTCGTGCAACGCTGTTCCCAAACAAAATTTGCGTCCATTTTTTTCCACAAGTTGAGCTTTTTTTGGTGGTATTTGATCACCTCTGCGGTTTAAATTTTTTGTGCTATAAACAAAAAAAGATCGACAATTTTGAAAAAAAACAATATTTTTTACTTTTTGGTAAATAAAATAAAAAATAAATAAAAAATGTCTTCATTAGTTTAGGCCAATATATATTCTTCTACATATTTTTGGTAAAAAAAAATTTGCAATAAGCGTATATTGATTGGTTTGCGCAAAAGTTATAGCATCTACAAACTACAGGAAAGATTAATGGCATTTTTATAATATTTTTTTTTTTACTAGTAATGGCGGTGATCTGCGATTTTTAGCGGTACTGTGACATTGCAACGGACAGATCAGACACTTTTCACACTTTTTTTGGACCATTGACAATTATACAGCGATCAGTGCTATAAAAATGCATCAATTACTGTGTAAATGTCACTGGCAAGGAAGGGGTAAACTCTAGGGGGCGATCAAGGGGTTAAATGTGTGTTCCCATTGGGAAATTGTGAAATGTGAAATTCCGACAGAAAATGTCCAATGGGACCATGTTGTCGGCTTCATCTGACTTTTTCCGTCGGAAAATTTGAGATCTTGCTCTCAAATTTTCCGACAACAAAATCCGATCAGACTTTTTCCGATCGTGTGTAGAGAATTCCAACGGACAAAGTGCCACGCATGCTCAGATCAAATTAGGAGACCAAACCTATTGGCTACTAGCCTCTACGTAGTTCAGCCGTACACAACGAACGTCACCACATTCAGAATGATCGGATTTTCCGACAACTTTGTCCGACCGTGTGTATGCAACACCAGTGTCGGACAAATTCCATTGGAAAAATTCTGACGTATTTCAGGCAGTGTAATGGTCAGTATAGGAATCAGGTAGGTCAGTGTAGGAATGAGGTAGGTTAGTGTAGTGGTCAGTGTAGTGGAGGTGGGTCAGTGTAGAGGCCAGTGTAGGAATCAGGTAGTGTAGTGGTCAGTGTAGGAATCAGGTAGGTTAGTGTAGTGGTCAGGTAGGTCGGTGTAGGAATCAGGTAGGTTAGTGTAGGAATCAGGTAGGTTAGTGTAGTGGTCAGTGTAGGAATCAGGTAGGTCAGTGTAGGAATCAGGTAGGTTAGTGTAGTGGTCAGTGTAGGAATCAGGCTGGTCTGCACTTTTGTATGATGGAAGGGGACTCGGGAGTGCTAAAAGTCTGCAGATTAGGGGGTGCAAATTACTTGCCTTGCCCCGGGCGCTGACAACCCACACTACGCCACTGTGTGTGTAAAGGCAGGTGTCCAAATACTTTTGGTAATATAGTGTGTGTATATGCGGGGCATACATCTAGGGTGCTATGTGCATGGAGTTTGTATGTTTGCATGGGTTTCCTCCAGCAGAACACAAACATCTGAGTACATAATCTGCTCTCCGCACAAAACTGGCCCTAGACGTGTTTCAGTGTTGGCTGGACATAAGATGGTAAGCTGGACTAATGTGAAACAATCGCTGATTTCTGAATTTCCTGACTTTACAAATATAACCTCCGACCACAAGTCAAGGTTTCAGCCCAGAACCTCGGAGCACACAGAAAAGCTCATAAATAAGAAGAGAACCAGTCATTCTTCATGTCCCTGCTATACCTGCAGATAGATTGGTGCGCTGCTGCCATCTAGTGGACACTACACATTACATCACCTATATGTATTTCTTATAAAGTCGCTCTTCTGTTATACATGCCATAGGAGAAGTTCAGTTCTCTTGGTTCAC
Source organism: Lithobates sylvaticus (assembly GCA_028564925.1). Lineage (NCBI taxonomy): Eukaryota > Metazoa > Chordata > Amphibia > Anura > Ranidae > Lithobates > Lithobates sylvaticus. Next base: position 60,761,805 of record CM053037.1, on the reverse strand, counting down.
TTCATGGTGGGATCCAAAGAATTTCTGTTAAAGGACACATGGAGTAAGGAGAATGGAGGGCATTGTTGCTGATCTCTTCTTCTGAAAATACTAGTTGCCTGGCTGTTTGCTGCTCTAGTGGCCTTAGTGTCATAATGTAAATGAACTGCCAATGCTGAAGATGCTTCTTGCCTGGCTGTAATAAAAGGCACTGGCTTCAATACCTATAAAAGTGTAACTCCGGACCATTTTGTACAGGGTGGGGGAAGGTAGAACCTCTGACAAATGTTATTGCCATGTGAGGCCTACTTGGGTAGACCATGTCACATACATAGCCTGCCAAAGGAGTTGTATTTCTGTCCATCCAGTCCTGAGATTTACACAGCCCAGCTAAGTGGATGACACTGCAAACAGGTCAGGAATACAATGGCGCTTGCTCTACACTCCCAACCTGAAGACTGGACAAACAGAGAGCAGAAGCATATTGATAAGGTCACCTTTCTGCTCCCTTTGCCTTCTCCTCCTATCAGCATTCTTCTTGTCGAACATTTCCATGCAGCACACCTGATCGGCATAGACATCTGTACATGAAGGCGCACAGTTGTCTTCCAAGTCGCACCCGAAACATGCGGCTTTGAAATTGTGCGATTTCATAGCTCCCAACTGTCCCTGATTTGGAGCAATGTCCCTCTGTCCCTCATTCCTCCTCATTTGTCCCTCATTTTGATCTGATCCATATAGATGTTTATACATTTTACTATTTTATCAAAAAGTGTTTCCCAGCACTAAACCTTTCATCTGATTTCTAAATTGCTGCATTTGTAACTTCTAAAAGCCAATATAAAGGAATAGTCGTGGTAAAAAAAAAAAGCATTTGTGGGTTAAACCAATCTTGTTTTTTTGTACAATTCTCCTTTAACTGCTTCAGCTCCGGAAGATTTTACCCCCTTCCTGACCAGAGCACTTTTTGCGATTCGGCACTGTGGCGCTTTAACTGACAATTGCGCGGTCGTGCGATGCTGTACCCAAACAAAATTGATGTTTTTTTTTCCCCCCACATTTAGAGCTTTCTTTTGGTGGTATTTGATCGCCTCTGCGGTCTTTATTTTCTACGCTATAAACAAAAAAAGAGCTCCAATTTTGAAAAAAAAAACTCATTATTTTTTTACTTTTTGCTATAATAAATATCCGCCAAAAATATATAAAAAAATATTTTTTTTCCTCAGTTTAGGCCGATACGTATTCTTCTACATATTTTTTTTTATAAGTGTATATTGATTGGTTTGCGCAAAAGTTATAGCGTCTACAATATAGGGGATAGTTTTATGGCTTTTTTATTATTCATTTTTTTTTACTAGTAATGGCGGCGATCTGCGATTTTTATCCGGACTGTGACATTATGGCGGACACATCAGACAATTTTGACACATTTTTGGGACCATTGGCATTTTTACAGCGATCAGTGCTATGAAAATGCATTGATTACTGTAATGCCTCGTACACACGGTCAGACATTCCGACCACAAAATCTGTCTGATTTTTTCAGACGGATTTTGTCCAAAACTTGTGTTGCATACACACGGTCGGACAAAGTTGTCGGAAAATCCGATCGTTCTGAACGAGGTGACGTATAAAACGTACAACGGGACTACGTGTGGCACTTTGTGCGTCGGAATTCTCTACACGTGATCGGAAAAAGTCCGTTAGGATTTTGTTGGCGGAAAATTTTAGATCCTGCTCTCAAATTTTTTCCATCAGAAGATCCGACGGAAAAAGCCCGCTAGAGCCCACACACAATCGGATTTTCCGACAACATAATCCAATCTGACTTTTTCCATCGGAATATCCAACCGTGTGTACGGGGCATGAAAATGTCACTCCCCCCAGACTGGGACACCAGAGGGGGGAGTCCGTTCTGTCCCGAAGGTGCCGCAGAGCTTCCGAAGATTCCATCCAGGCCTCACACCCGTAGAAGCAGGCTGACGGGTCCCGATTGGGGCATCTTTCCGTGGCACACACCTTGGGGGGAGGCTCCTGGGGAAAAACGCTCTGGAGGCTGAGACCCCCGAGCACGTGGGAGCTCCTGACCCCCCCCCCCGCCGCCGAGCCGAATGCCTGATCCTGCAGCAATGGGGCCACCTGGCTGTGTAGTCACTCGGGGCCCCTGGTAGCGGTGGCCACCGGAGCTGGGCCAAGATCTTGTCCACGTCGGCCATGCTGGCAGGAGGACTACAGGTGACACTGCTGCTAAACTGCTCCTGTCCACATCTCCCCTGCAATGCTGCCCAGGGCACCCCACATCCCATTAAAATAGTTTAACCCCTCCTCTCCTTCCTTTTTTCTCCAATCCCAATCCACCCCCCACTTATCCCCTTGTTGTCTCCCTTATCACTACTGTCATGCCGGCCCTCTGCTAGTTCCTCTTCTCTCCTCTCGCTCCGGACCTCTGCTAGCTCCTCTTCTCTCCTCTCGCTCCGGACCTCACTATTCCTCTGATACCAACGGTGGGACACTTTTTCACCCACTGACCCCAATGATGGGGCACTATTCCTCCCACTGAAGGCAATGATGGGGCTACATTCCTCCCACTGACACCAATGATGGGGCACTATTCTTCCCACTGACACCAATAATGGGCCACTATTCTTCCCACTGACACCAATAATGGGCCACTATTCCTCCCACTGAAGGCAAGGATGGGGCTACATTCCTCCCACTGACACCAATGATGGGGCACTATTCCTCCCACTATAGATGTAGGACACCAGGACATTTTCTGCTATCACTGGCCACAGTGTGGCCCCCCTAAAGTCTGAAGGACAGTAAACTGGCCCCTTATTTAGAAAGTTTGGAGCCCTCTGCATTAGGGTGTGCACCCCAGAGCACAAACACACGCGTGTATATCAGCAGGGCAGTGGAAAGTGTCAGTAGTTTTTTATTTTTAAATTATTATTTTTTTACTTTTTTTTTATTTTTTTGGAGAAGCCCGAGATGTCACACTTTTGAGACAGAGAAAGAAACTGAGAACAGAGATGGCCCAGTCCCTTTTTCTGCAGCCTGCAGTAAACATAGTTTACTATGCTTCAGTTAAGAATGAAGATAGGAGCGATCGGTAAAGATCACTCACTGTGTTCATTCGTAAAAGAAATGCCAGTTAATGAAATATTTAGCAGCCCCTTTTCTGCTCCTAAAAGGAGAGGAGGGAAGCTGCCAGCACTGCAGGGGGGAGACAGGAAGCAGGGGGAATTAGCACTGCACGGGCTGATTAGGGTGTGCCCAGGCACACCCAGCAGACCCTGTGCACATGCCCATGAATTTCTGATTGGTCCATTGGGAGTGAATTTTTTTTTTATAAATGGTCAGCGTTTTATGAAATACATGACATGAAAGGGATACGGTAATCTCAGTTAAAAAAAATAATAAAATATTTCGCCACAGGAGCTGAATTTTCCTGATATAAGAGTGTTTATTTTGGTTTATTCCTATTTGGAAGAGATCAATCAAAAAATAAATTGATTGTTTATTGAATAGTGTATGACAACCATTAGACAACGGTCCAAACGTAACTGGGGTTGTGAACTATAGATCAAATAAATTATCGGAAGAGGTCGATTGAAAAAGAAATCAGTTGTTTATTGACGCAGGTATGATCACCAAATAACCTCACACAACCAATCCCATTTATGGTGAAGCGACAAGCAAGGAGTGTTTAATATGAAGAAAATAAAACGCTCTTTATTATGAGATCCCTGATTTACACACCATATAGCAGCAGTCTATGATATTGCACAGTCAGTTCATGGAGTCATTAAACATGTCAGTACTAAAAACTGTCTGTGTTACATTATCAGAACAGCTTTGTATCTGATTGGTGACTGTGGAGGTACACGAACAGTATTTCTTTCCCATGTTGATGTAGTACTTTACAGAGTACACAGTAGCATTCACATTGACCCCGCCCCAGAGGAGCTCACAATTTACATTTCTCATCATAGTCACACACAACACATTTGTGTGTCTGGACTCTTCGCCCAGTCCCAGACTGGTTATAATCAAGACTGTTGACCAGTGGCGGACGGTCCGCAAGGGGCGCCAGACGCATAGATTTCTACAAGCTTTTTTTTATTTTAGAAGCACAAGATTAGAGCCTGAGCTTCTAATTGGCTTAAAAAATGTTGAGCATGCCAACTTGTGACACTAGCGAATCAACATTCACTATTGTTTTCCTGCACCTCCTACCGGCCAATCAGGACAATCAGGTTGGCGGAAGCGGGTCTTAAGACCAGATTGGCCAGGAGGAGAAGCTGGGGAAGCCTCTGAAGCCGCCCGCGACCTGGATGGGGTAAGTGCGGACCTGGCAGGGAGGGACGGGGTTTGTTTGCTACCCCCCCTCCCTCCCCCAAAAATAAAGCACCATCTCTTTACTGGTTGAATACCAGGACCCCATCCCTGCAAGTTTTTATATATACGCTGACATACTGACCGCCTTTAATACCTCATGAGCGGAGTGACCCCTGCTTAGGCGAAATTTGCTTGAAAAACAATCTTTATTCTCTCAAACTTTATTTAGAGGATGTATTCGGGGTAGCTTATTACATTGAGGGGTCTATTTATAGAAAGTTTGCCATCACAAAAAATCCCCATAATATGTCTAATATGTGTATTTGCTATGATCGCCAGCTCCACCTAGTGGCCATAATATGGTATTTTTGCTGAAATACTGCAAACTGGAAAATACAGCTTTTTGGCCAAAAGATGGAGCTGACAGTCATAGGAAATACACATATTAGACACATTCTGGGAATTTTTCAAGATGGCTGTGTGAATGGCGAGTAACTTTTTTTTTGTGTGTATTTTATTATTATGTGTATTGTCACTTTAAATCGTTTTTTTACTTTGTTTAAACATTTTTTTAATAATCATTATTATTTATTATTATTATTTATTGGTACAGGAACAGATCAGGTATAGCCGAAAAAAGCTTCCACAACCCTCATGAAGCATTAAAAGCCTAAAAATAAAAAAATGTAAAATAAAAAAAAACATTAAATACCACCTTAATTTAGCCTTCTTCATTGACTCCAATGCATTTCACGAACATTTCTGGGACATCTTCTCTCTATTCCTATTAAAGACACCGACCCTCACATATGAAGATCCTAGAATTAAGGTTTGTGTTGCCCGGCAACAATCAATTTGATTCAAGCTTTCATTCCCCAACTTTTATTTCATTTTAAAGTGGAGGTTTGACATCATTGACAAGTATTTACAAGTGTACATTTGTGTCATTATTATACTGAACATTCTTGATCTGAGGAACATTAACCTGATTAGCGAGAAAAATCAGATAAGGTAACTTAAGGTAGAACTGAAGGCAAAACATTTTTTTTTTTTTTAGTTTTTTGGAGTGGAGAAGGATTAGAACCCCTGTCAGGCTTTTTTGCTGTCTGTGTGCTCTCTATCTGCCCCTATTTTACCGTTATCACTGAGAGTGAAAGTAAAGGAAAATCCAGAATTTTGGGTTGTCACCAGAACAGGAGTAGAGGGGAAATCTTCCAATGGGGACACTAGTTCTGGTGACACTTTGGAGGGATTTACTCTCACTTCCTGTTTTGGCTTTAGGACAGGAAGTGAAGGGAAATCTCCCCATCGAGCTCTGATGGCAAAAAAATGACAGCGGTTACAACTCTCTATCCGAATATAAAGAAAAATGTTTTGCCTTTAAATGCCAATATAATAAAACAAATAACAAAAAAAAAAAAATACAAAAAAATATAATACATCTCTTTACAATTCAAAGTCACTTTCTTTTTAACAAATCGAATATAAACAGGCACAGGAATGTACTAAAAAAAAAGAGGAGCTGAACAGCCCCCCTTGCCTAAGTTGGACCAAACAATGCCCCATTCTGATTGGCTGCTAGAAGTCATATAGGGACCGGAATTGAGGGCAACCTTATTAAAAAGGATAGAAGAGGATGCTTTTGAAAAGAGACGAGTACTGGTAAAGCTTCCTTTCACAGACCTTGTGGAGGCCCCAGGAACTCTAAAAACGAGCCTAATGAAAGATGCCCGTCTTAAAGTGTATCTCCACCCAATGTTTTTTCACCATAACATATGGAAATAGCCACTGCTGAATTTACACCTCTTCTCAGGGCCATTACTACATGTGATGGGGCCTCATAAGAATTCCATTAAGGGGCCCCTTGCCTCTCTAATTTCCATATGATAAAAAATACTGATTGCTTTCACAGAAATCCTATAGAGATTCCTATACTATTACCAATTATTACCAAGCGCTATTTATGTTGCATTGATCGCTGTATGGCCAGATAGTATTGGTCCCCATAGCATGGTCTTCCTCCACTATTCATTGATTGAAATATTTAATCTCAGCTATTCTAAACCAGAGTTCCATGGAACCCTGGCATTTCTCCAGAGGTTCCTAAGGGTTCCTGGAGCTGTGACTAATTGAGATCCCACCTGATGGTTGTAGATAGAGGAAAACCAGCAACTCGATCTTCCGCAATGAATACATTTATTAATCCAGGTGTGGTACAAAATAATACAGGGCTTACGCATTTCGTGTATAGCCATAGCTATGACTGAGGCTACATGCCAAACTGCGTAAGCCCTGTATTATTTTGTACCACACCTGGATTAATACATTTATTAATTGCAGAAGATCGAGTTGCCAGCTTTCCTTTATCTACATGTTTGTTTCCAGTGCTAGGAGGACACTACAAGCCAGTGCATCATCCACTGACCACCGTGGGGAATTACTACAGGTTTTTTCCACTATATTTCCACCTGATGGTGCCTGCATGGTTTCAGGGCCAATGCCACTTGGAATAGCCAGCTGCATGATGCCAATGATCTTTTTTATCTGTCTGTAAGTGTAGCATTCTGACCACCACTGTAAGGGGACAATCTTCTCACTGTTTGCCAATGTAAGGGACATTCTTCCCACTGATCACCAATGAAAGGGACATTCTTCCCACTGATCACCAATGAAAGGAAACATTCTTCCCACTGATGACCAACGTAAGGGACATTCTTCTCAGTGACCACCAATGTAAGGAGACATTCGTCATTTCATTGATGATCAATGTAAGGGACATTCTTCCCACTGATCTTCAATGTAAGGGACATTCTTCCCACCGACCACCAATGTAAGGGACATTCTTCCCACTGATCTTCAATGTAAGGGACATTCTTCCCACTGACTACCAATTTAAGGAGACATTCTTACAATTCATGACCAATCTAAGGGACATTCTTCGCACTGACCACCAGTGTAAGGGGCATTCTTCCCAAGGTCCATTAATTTAAGGCAGACAATATTCCCACTGACCACCAATGCAAAGAGACATTCTTTCCATTGATGACCATTGACCCTTCTATGGGATATTCTTCCCACCAACCACCAATGTAAGGGACATTCTTCCCACCAACCACCAATGTAAGGGACATTCTTCTCACTGATCGCCAATGTAAGGGGCCTTCTTCCAACTGATCACCAATGTAAAGGGCCATCCTTCCCACTGATCACCAATCTAAACGACATTCTTCCCACTAATCACCAATGTAAGGGACATTCTTCCCACTGATCGCCAATGTAAGGAGCATTCTTTCACTAAGGCTGTATTAACCCAAATAAAGTAGATATACTTCTAGTAAACCTCTCCAATCTTCAACTGGGGCACTTTCCATTCCTTCTCTTCCTTCCTTCTCTTCTAATCTTTAGCTTTCTGCTGGGAGATTGTTAAGTGATGGGGTTTTATGCAGCAGTCTCAATAGAAACGTTTTCTCCTCTTATCAGATGAAGCAACACTTACAGAGTTTATTGTCTATAGCACATCTACACATTTTAGAATGTGGATTAAATCACTGTATTCATAACAGCATTTTCTGGTTAGTAAGGATACGTATATTTTCTTTTTGTAAGTTTTTGTTTAAATTTTTCAATGTATATGGAACCACTATACATTTGGACCTTTCAATGGTCAGCTGGCCATGGTCCTGGTATCCCAGCAAGGGTGGCTGTCTCATTCCTCATCACTACACCAATGAAAGCCTCATCGTTGTATGTCTATATATTTATAACTGAGATGCTCTAAGACTTACAATTTTTTTTTGAAAGCCATCTGAGTGTAGTGTAAAACTATTTTTGGACCCCTGTACACATTTAGCTTGAACCTGTTTAAAAAGAAATTAGCAGCACTTCAGCACCAAAGCACTGTAGGTCCTTATCGAATACTCCATGGAGGTCCATTCAAAGGACCCTCGGTGTCCAGCATTAATTAGACTGGGTACACAATAACTTGTGTGCAACCTAAAATTGGAGGACCTGAGGTATACAAGGCTGCAGATATCTGCGTCACTGATAACGTACGTAGCATTTGTGAACAATTCTGAATGAATTGAAGTGACACAATTGTGTAACAATTTAAAAAAATAATCCAATTTCTAAAAGGTGAGATAAGGACAGTCCTTCACAGTAAGGTACGATAGCCGTTCTGCAGTTAAGGTTGCAGGCCGATAAATTGTCACTTTAGTGTCTTCATAATGTCAGTTTGTGTGACCACCCTGCATGAGCAGCTGACCGGTCAGCCACCGGTGGTCATATTATATGTGGCCAAGGCGGTAACGTTTTGTGGGTGGAGGTTGACCCAATCAGGAAAAGTGCTGAGTCCGAATATACTGGATGCCCAGGTGTTCATTGCAAGGCTAAGGAGGAGAACGCCCATTAGGTTCATCAGAAGTCCTGTCTTTGCCTGCAAAGGGAAGGCAAAAAGTAGACAAGAAAGTGTTAGAGAGCTGCCCCAATAGATATACAATATAACATGTTGTGCTGTAGTTATTCAATGAATCACAGCTACACTACTATCTTGTGCTGAGAGAAACCCTGCCTCTGGCTGGCATCTTCCTTAACCAATAATCCAGGATAAATCATTTGGAAATAACCCCGCTCCACCTCTGAAATCATTTATGAATGGTGTTGAGTGGCTCCTTATATTTGTCCGGTATATCTCCGGTTACAACTTTACAGCACCTTCCTCATAGCTTTGCTTTATTAGCAACAGAGTATCAAACCATACAATTTCTGATAATGTATTACTAAGCCAACAAAACAAAGATATAAGGTGAGGTTCACTCTTGTGCAGGTGGTTGCCACTGCGGGACCGCACCTGTTCCTGCACCCGCAACCACCCAGACAAAGAACTCGCTGCTGCTTAGGAGGTGAATAGGGGTACCATTAATGCTAATAACACCCCCACACACTGAAAGCCGCAGCGTGGTTTCCTCGCACTAGGAACCACACTGTACTATGCCGCTTTCCTGCGGCCGTAGGGGCCTTTCTCTGCGTTTTCAGTGGATACAGCAGCCCATTCAAATGAATAGACTGCTGTGTACGAGCAATGCAGCTGCAGGGAAACTGCACAAGTGTGAACCTAGCCTAAGGAGGGTGTTGTGGTGATTTTAAACATAGATAAAAGATATAAGCCAGCAAAGTCAGGACTTGACGTTTAAATTTGCTCTGGGTCAATGACTAATTACTGAAGCCTGGGGATTGGTATGGCAGCCAAAAAAAAATTAAGAACTGGCAATTTCAGAAGGAGGCTAGCAATGGTATATTATATATATATATATATATATATATATATATATATATATATATATATATATATATATATATATATATATATATATATATATATATATATATATATATATATATATATATATATATATATACATATACATATACATACACACACATACATACATACACACATACACACACACACACTATATTACCAAAAATATTGGGAAGCCTGCCTTTACGCGCACATGAAATTTAATAGCATCTCAGTCTTAGTCCGTAGGGTTCAATATTGAGTTGGCCCACCCTTTGCAGCTATAACAGCTTCAACTCTTCTGGGAAGGCTGTCCACAAGGTTTAGGAGTGTGTCTATGGGAATGTTTGACCATTCTTCCAGAAGCGCATTTGTGGGTTAGGCACTGATATTGGTCCAGAAGTCCTGGCTCACAGTCGCCGCTGTAATTTATCCCAAAGATGTTTTATGGGGGTGAAGCTCTTTGCAGGCCAGTCAAGTTCCTCTACCCCAGACCCCAAACTCCACCTCCTTAAAACACTCCTCCACCTTCTTCCACATGTCTTACTTCATGTCTTACTTTGGTTGCTGTATTAAAGTGTTTGGTAAGTCTAAAATATTATTCACTTCCAGCCCCTCTATTAGAGGCTGGCATACCACACTATTCAAGTCATTTGTAAAAACAAGCGCTCTAAATACCTCTTTAGAGCTGTCTTCAGACCGTCACGTTACTCGCGGACGCTTTACAACTCCAAGACATTGCTTCTGCGGGAGGGACCGTGATCTCCATGGAGATCATGTGACCTCCCGCAGAAGGAATGTCTCGGAGCTGTAAAGCAGCCGCGAGTCACGTGACCGGCCTGAAGACAGATCTCTAAAGAGGTATTCAGAGCGCTTGTTTTTTTTTTACAAAGGACTTGGATAGTGTGGTATGCCATAGTAGAGGGGCTGGCAGTGACAATTTTAGGGTTTTAATTTTTAATAGCAGCGGGGGGGGGGGGGGGGGGGGGGGTGGAGACAGAGACACAGAGAAGATGCTGACATACAGGAAGGAGGGGGAGAGAGGAAAGCTACGTCTGACGGAGGGAGGCACTTTGACTACGGTGATCAGGGCCGAGTAGCCCTGGTTATTATGGTTAGTTTAGAGAGGGGCATACAGGAGATTGGCAGATTCAGGGAGTTTTTTTTACAGTTTAGAGGGGGCAGATTACACAGCACAAGCTGTGTAATCTGCTTTAAGGGACCAGAATCTGATTTTTTGGGGCTCTAGTACCTCCCTGCACACTGTAGTTGGCACCGCCTCTCTCACTTGCTGGGAGATCATCCAGTGGGGTTGTCGGCATCTACACTGCACCCCGGGCACCTGCATCTCCCTTGTCCCAACCCTGCACTCAATGGGAGCCACTCAGGAGATCAGATCTGTTGGATTGTGAGAAAAACTGTCATTTGTAAACACATAAGCCGGGCTTCTGTGTTTACAAGTGATAGTGGTGAGCAGGGAGCAGAGGGCTTGAGCCAGATGTGGTGGAACTGAGTTCCACCAAGTTCCATCTGAAAAAAAGATATATATATATATATATATATATATAATATTGTATACATACAGCATTACATTAAAGCTGACCTGTGACACTAATTGTATGTCTAATACCCGATGGGCTGCTGGTAATCACTGTAGTATTTGGCAATACTATTGTGATAGCCGCGATCTTCCATATCCTGTCTAGAGCGGCTTCCTTTCTGCACACCGACCACAGTGAGGGGGGGGGGGCACTTGCTTGGCACACTGCCTTGTATTTTTTATTTCAAAGAACACAAGTCCTTGTCTGTGTCGATGAGGTAGAGAGGAAAGGTAGAAACATAGACGTGATCCATCGAGTCGGAGCTTGTTGTTGGAAATTCCAACCGTGTGTAGGCTCCATCGGACAGTTTCCATCGGAATTTCCGTCGCACAAAATTTGCAAGATTCAGTTTGAGCCAACATCCGTTGGAAAAAAAACATGGGATTTTGTTGTCGGAATGTCTGATCGTGTGTACGCAGCATAAGGGGTGTATTTATAAAAAAGAAAATTGCAGAGCTATTTATCATGTAAATTTAATGTTTCTAAGCTATTTTATCTCCAGTTCAGATGTTCTTCATTCATGAGAATAGAATGAATCAGATAAATACCACTTTATGGCCACTAGACGGAGCGGATGATCATAGAAAAAATTTATTTACTGCTTCCCTCACGCAGATATACTGCGGCAGAAGGGCACGTACAGGTAGATTAACGTACCTGTACGTTGCCCTTTAAGAGGCAGCTTGCGGCCCGCTGGGAGCTCCGTGACCATGATCGCGGGTCCCGTGGACTCAATGTCCGCGGGGATACCTGCGATCGTCTCACTGTGAGGAAGAACGGGGAGATGCTAATGTAAACAAGCATATCCCGTTCTGCCTAATGACACTGATCACTGCTCCCTGTAATCGGAAGCTATGATCAGTGATGTGTCACAACTAGCCCATCCCCCCCACAATTAGAATCACTCCCTAGGACACACTTAATCCCTACAGCACCACCTAGTGGTTAACCCCTTAACTGCCAGTGACATTTTTACAGTAATTAATGAATTTTTTTAGCATTGATCGCTGTATTAATGCCAATGGTCCCAAAAATGTGTAAAAATTGTCCGATGTGTCCGCCATAAAGTCGCTGATCGCCGCCATTACTAGTAACAAAAAAATTATCAATAAAAATGCCATGAAACTATCCCCTATTTTGTAGACGTTATAACCTTTGCACAAACCAATCAATAAACGCTCATTGTGATTTTTTTTTACCTAAAATATGTAGACGAATACGTATCGGCCTAAATTTTTTGTTGATATTTATTATAGCAAAAAGTAAAAAAGAATGCGTTTTTTTTTTTTTAATTGTCGCTATTCTTTTGTTTATAGCGCAAAAAAAAAAACCGCAGAGGTGATAAAATACCACCAAAAGAAAGCTCTATTTGTGGGGAAGAAAGGACATTGATTTTGTCTGGGAGCCACGTCACAGGATTCGAAAAAAGTGCTCTGGTCTTTAGCCAGCCAAATGGTCCGGGGCTTAAGTGGTTAATCTTTATAATTACAGTGCAGGGCATACAATTCCACTATTTATTTCTTCGCTAAAAAAACAGGCTGTATTCCATGGGCACTGATCAGACTGCATTCCATGGGGACTGGTAAGGCTGCATTTCACAGGCATTGATCAGGCAGCATTTTATGGGCATTGATCAGGCAGCATTTCATGGGCACTGGTAAGCCTGCCTTTAATGGGCACTGGTAAGGCTGCATTTTATGGGCACTGGTAAGGCTGCATTTTATGGGCACTGGTAAGGCTGCATTTTATGGGCACTGGTAAGGCTGCATTTTATGGGCACTGGTAAGGCTGCATTTTATGGGCACTGGTAAGGCTGCAGTCTCTGACCATCTCCTGTACTACATCTGCAGGCTCTGACCGTGATAATGTGATAATGACATTGTCGAAATGGGGCAGAGCATGTGGGACAGCTCAGACAATACTCTGCAATACTCCGCCAATACTCTGCCAATAAATTTTAACAAAAAAAATAAAAAACCCAGCAGTGATTAAATACCACCAAAAGAAAGCTCTGTTTGTATGAAAAAAAGGACAAACATTTCATATGGGTACAGTGTTGCATGACTGAGTAATTGTCATTCAAAATAAATGTGAGAGCACCGAAAGCTGAAAATTGGTCTGGTTAGGAAGGGGGTTTAAGTGCCCAGTGGTCAAGTGGTTAATTATTATGGTCTGTTCCATCTGGTGGCAATAATGCAATATTTTCCAGATTCAATCTATTAATATGTGCAAAGAACATCCAACCTGGAGAGAAAATAGCTTAGGAACTTTGGATTTTCACAGCATTTGCACAGAACAAATGTACAGGCAGTTTTGCAGAATGAATAGTCCTGTGCATTTTTTTTTTTTTAGAAATACGCCCCTAAATGTCAGCGCCCCCCCAGTCATGTACCCACCACTTCTAACCCTTGGCCCTCCTGGGGAAAGCTATCAGCCTCCACAGATTCTAGTTCCATCCAATCATCCCAGTGGATATAAAGTCAAATGATGACATCACAGTTTCTTGATGGATCAGAAAATACACATAGATGTTAAATAAATGGGAATTCAGGCATGGGAAAGTCACACCATTCTTGCTGTTCCATTAGAGATAAAAGTGACCCATACCTTTTTTTTTTTTTGGGTGGAGTTGGCCTTTAAGTCTTATAGAGTTGATGTGACGAGACATACCTGCATTTGGAGAGGATCCTGATTGTAGTTGGAGTGTACGGTGGCATCGTGGAGGGTATGTGTCAGTGTCAGCTGTTGTCTGAGCTGTCCCACAACATTAGAAATTCACACACTTATTAGGAAGTTACAGGACACCCCTTCCCTGCTGACTTGGCAATTTACTGAACCTCCTACAGGAAAAACCCTCAGTGTTCTATGGAACTTATTTAGAATTTTAATGAGATATTTTACATTCATTTAAAAAAAAATAAGTGCAGAGAGGATTATTTTCAATTACTGTTTTCTTTTCCTCTCTCTGACCCTTACTCCTCTCCTTTCATCCTTTCCATTCTCAATCTCTACCTTCCCTGGACACTTCCATTCCATCCCCCTGTCCAACACATTTACACCCCCCCCCCCCACCTCCACCCAAAATCCCCTAGCCCCCTACCACACACTCCATATTAGGGGGGCACCGATACCACTTTTTTAAGACCGAGTACAAGTACCGATACTTTTTTCCAAGTACTCGCCGATTACTGATACTTTTTTTTCTAATGTCATGTGACAGTAGCACTGATAGGTGAAAATGGGGGGTAACTAGTGCGCTCAACCAATAATGAATAAATATATGAGGAAAGCCGCCAACATATAAGTGATCTCACACTGCAAATAGATATATAAATAGGGGGGTATGTGGCGCTAACCACTATAAAGATAACCTCTGGGAACTCTTCAGGCGTGTAAATTCCAAAAGATGGGTGACCTTAACCACTTCAGCCCCGGACCAATTGGCAGCCAAAGGACCAGGCCCCCTTTTTGCGATTCGGCACTGCGTCGATTTAGCTGACAATTGTGCGGTCGTGCGACGTGGCTCCCAAACAAAATTGGCGTCCTTTTTTTCCCACAAATAGAGCTTTCATTTGGTGGTATTTGATCGCCCCTGCGGTTTTTTTTTTTGCACTATAAACAAAAATAGAGCGACAATTTTGTAAAAAATGCAATATTTTTTGCTTTTTGCTATAAGAAATATCCCCAAAAAAATATATAAAAAACATTTTTTTTTTTTCTCAGTTTAGGCCGATACGTATTCTTCTACATATTTTTGGTAAAAAAAAAAAAAAAAAAAAAAAAAAATCGCAATTAGCGATTATTGGTTTGCGGAAAAGTTATAGCGTTTACAAAATAGGGGATAGTTTTATAGCATTTTTATTAATATTTTTTTTTTTACTAGTAATGGCGGCGATCAGCGATTTTTATTGTGACTGCGACATTATGGCGGACACATCGGACATTTTTGACACATTTTTTGGGACCATTGTCATTTATACAGCAATCAATGCTATTTAAATGCATTGATTCCTGTATAAATGACAGTTGTAGTGAAAGAGTTAACCACTAGGGGGAGGGGAGGGGTTATGGGCTGTGACGTGTGTGTGTGTTTTTTTACATTAGGGGGCGGGGCTGACGTCTGACGTCATTGATCGGCTTTCCCGATGACCGGGAACAGCCAATCAATGACAGGCAGAGTAGGAAGCGCGGGGAGGTTTGTTTACACATACCTCTCCCCGTTCTTCAGCTCCGTGACCCGATCGCGGGACACCAGCGGCGATCGGGTCCACTGGTCCCGCGGCCGGGGTCACGGAGCTCCCGACCGGGCAGGCATCTAAAGGGCCACGTACCGGTACGTGCTTTTGCCTGCCCGTGCCATTCTGCACATGTATATATGCAGTGGGCGGTCGGGAAGCTGTTAATTATAATTTGATCAATTTTACATAAAATGCAAATATCATATCTGAATGGATAAACAATGTATCGACAAATGACAATATCTTCAATAGCAATAAATAAATATATAAAATGTGAATAAAGGAATAAGTGCAGAAGTGTGATCAATAAATATGACCAATAAAAGTGCGCTGGGATAAAAAATCTCTTAAAATTGATAGCAATGTGATAATATGGTAAATGAATGACTATTAAAAACGTGCTGAGATAAAATCTTCAACGATGATGTTAAAATATTTGTGATGTACAATCCCAGGCAATGTGATGAATGAACTAAAATAGGAAGGAAATGCCTTCTGTGAATATATAACGTAAAAATCTAAAGTGCACAGTGCAACGTGCAAAAATAGTGAGAAAGACCAAAATGCTGGTCTAGGAAGTGCAAGAAGAAATAACGAAATAAACATCTGCGATATCAGCAAAGTGACTGCAATAAGTGATTCAGACTAAATCACTGTGAAGGTAATTCATAGAATATGGGGAATCCTCAGAAGAAGGAGGATCAACTCAGTGGTGCACTACAAATCCAAGTTTGATAGAAATAAAAATAAAAATTGCACAGGAATGGCAACAGGGCAAAGATGCCAGCACAGTCCGTTTTAAGAATGGAAATTCTTGATAAGAGTTAAGCCCCATACACACGTGCGGAGTATCCGAGGACCAGGTCCGTCAGATCATGTCCGTCGTACTTTGTCCGATGTTGGTTTTGCGTACACACGGTCGGACAAAGTTGTCGGAAAATCCGATCATTCTGAACGTGGTGACGTTTGTTGCCTACGACGGGACTACGTAGAGGCTAGTAGCCAATAGCTTTGGTCTTGTAATGTGATCTGAGCATGCGTAGTTCCGTCAGAATTCGCTACACACGATCGGATTGGGTGTGATCGGACTTTGTTGTCAAAAAATCTATCCAGCAGGAGATAGGACTTTGTCCGTCAGACAATCCGATGGAAACTGTCCGATGGTGCCTACACACGGTCGGAATTTCCGACAACATTGTCTGATAGGACAGAATCCATCGGAAAATCCGACCGTGTGTATGGGGCTTAAAACAAATAGAGAGTTCCAATGTGATATATAAATCAGAGTTCAGTGATATTCTGTGCAGAAGTGCTCCGTGTTGTTTTCAGGGGTGCACCCCACTGTTTCCCCCCAGCCTCTCACCTCTAATAGCGGCCTCTACAGGCCTAGTAAAGCAGGTAACTTTGGGTATTGGTCCTGGTGACTATCCTGGTGTGTCCTCCTATGTATTCCTATGGGCTCTCCTGTAACATGCTCCGGTCCCCATATCGCATCCAAACGTCACTCCAGACTGCAGGGATCACTCCCAGCTCAGATCAGCATAAGTGGGTAAGGGACAAAGAAAAGCGCTCCAATGTGAAGTAAATTAAAACAACTTTTAATGTCAAAATATCCACTCACATAAAGACAGCATGAAACCGCATATGATGGACGAACTTCCGGTCCTCGGCCGAAAAACTGGAAGTAAACAATAGGCACCTGACTTCCTCCCCCACGCGTATCGTCACAGGTCACATGACTTTGTTCATTCATCACATTGCCTGGGATTGTACATCACAAATATTTTAACATCATCATTGAAGATTTTATCTCAGCACGTTTTTAATAGTCATTCATTTACCATATTACCACATTGCCATCAATTTTAAGAGATTTTTTATCCCAGCGCACTTTTATTGGTCATATTTATTGATCACACTTCTGCACTTATTCCTTTATTCACATTTTATATATTTATTTATTGCTATTGAAGATATTGTCATTTGTTGATACATTGTTTATCCATTCAGATATGATATTTGCATTTTATGTAAAATTGATCAAATTATAATTAAGGTCACCCATCTTTTGGAATTTACATGCCTGAAGAGTTCCCAGAGGTTATCTTTATAGTGGTTAGCGCCACATACCCCCCTATTTATAGCACTGATAGGTGGCACTGACTAATGGGCACTGATATGCAGCACTCATGGGCACTGATGAGCACTGATAGGTAGGTGGCACTGATATGCAGCACTGATGGCTGACACTTATGGGCACGTATAGGTGGCACTTATGGGCAATGATAGGTGGAACTGATGTGCAGGCAGTGGCACTGAAATGCAGCACTGATTACATTGGCAATTGCTGGCATGGAAAATAAATGAGAGACAATAACAGTTGGAAGATTTTGCAACTCAAGTGCTGCGAGGCCCATCTTAGTACACCCTGCACTCGGCAGAAAGCCTACAGTCAGTAGGCAGCAGCGGACATCTTGTTACACCCAGCCAATATAGTTAATGAACTATATGGGCTGGGTGTAACAAGATGTCCGCAGCACCTTGTGACTGCAGGTTTACTGCGGCCGAGTGCAGGGTGTACCAAGATGGGCGTTGCAGTGTTCAATCTCTGACGGAGACACGGGCCGTCACTTCCGTTAACGAATGTGAGGACCCAGGTCACCGATTCTGATGGCACATGCGGCTGCAACCCACACCTCTGCCCTGGCCAGCTTACCTTTCGTGCTGCCAGGACTCGCTCTCCGCTCCGCTCTCTGACTCCCGGGAGCGCCTCTTCATGCAAAGGTATTGGATTAGGCATCGGGGGCAGTTGTCGAGTTGTCGTTAGAAGCACCTTCTTAAATTGACAGGACTAATCTGTGTACCACATGAGTACATACTGTAGCCAGTCTGTGGGAGCCAGAATTATTGTTGGTTGGTAGGGGATCAAATACTTTTTTACTGAACTGCAACTCACATTTATAACATTTGTATCATGTGTTTTTTTTGGTTGATAATCTGTCTTCTGTCTCTATGTGGGTAATAAATGTGAGTCATGAGAATATGTGGGCAATAAATGGGCAGTCATGACAATATGTGGGAACAAATGAGCATTAATCATAATATGTGGGTAACAAATGGGCACTCATGACAATATGTGGACAACAAATGGGTAATGATCACAATATGTGTGCAACAAATGGTCAGTCATGACACTATGCTGGCTACAAACAGGCAGTCATGACAATGTGAGAGCAACACAGTTGTAACAATGAGTGGACAATGACAATTGTTAATGTAATGAGGCACCCCTAGGGGGCAGTTTTAGTGGCACCATGGCTTACAGGAGGCAGGTTGAATGATGCCCACATTAACCCAGAAGAGACTAGTGGCGCAGGACAAATTAAGATGCGGGGGGAGGGGAAGGGGGTGCAGAACTGGAATGTGGAGGGGGGTGGTTAGTGGTTGGCAATTATTTTATTGCAATACAGGAATGGGGACCTGTTTTTGAAAATAGAACATCACTGGCATTGGGCTTTATGTTTTAATGCTTCAGCGATTTCAGTTGTTGGCCTGGAAAAACTATTAGGAGAACACTTGTGATCTGTATTGAAGCCAGGCAAATATCATTTTCAGTATTAGTCTGTGATTCTTTTCTGATAAGTACTCCTTTCCTAAGAGAATATAGTCCTGATCCCATTCTGAAAATGCTAGTCCCCTGGCTGCTCTGAGAATATAGTCCTGATCCCATTCTGAAAATGCTAGTCCCCTGGCTGCTCTGAGAATATAGTCCTGATCCCATTCTGGAAATGCTAGTCCACTGGCTGCTCTGAGAATATAGTCCTGATCCCATTCTGAAAATGCTAGTCCCCTGGCTGCTCTGCTGTTCCTGTGGTTTTAGTGCTTACTTTAGTTCGGTCCTCCGGTCACACTCCGTTCCGGGTTCAGTTCCTGTGAATTGAAGTCTAATAGCTAGGGTGGCACATTGTGCTTCTACAAGATCCTTTATCCCCTAAGACAATGGCCAGCGTATGCCCGCCCCATGAGCTGTGAACTACTTCAGCAATATAGGTTGCAGATTCTGCTGCTGATGCACGGAAGGTGACCGCTTCTCCTGCCTACCCCTCGGCCCGATCCCGGTTGCATTTATACTATATTACCAAAATATTGGGACACCTGCCTTTACGTGAACTTTAATGGCATCCCAGTCTTAGTCCGTAGGGTTCAATATTGAGTTGGCCCACCCTTTGCAGCTCTAACAGCTTCAACTCTTCTGGGAAGGCTGTCCTTGTTTACCTATCTATTGTAAGTAGCCCTGTTGTGGGGTTTATTAAAATACACTGTCTTACTGCAATTAGAGGCACTTCTCTGCTTCTGTTTGTGTCTGTGTACACTCCTAAACCTTGTGGACGGCCTTCCCAGAAGAGTTGAAGCTGTTATAACGGCAAAGCATAGGCCAACTCAATATTGAACCCTACAGACTAAGAGTGGGATGCCATTAAAGTTCATGTGCATGCAGTGGCGTAGCCTGGGGGTGGCCGTGGCCCTAGTGTGTGTCACACCTGGCTCCGTCTTCCTAATTTCTATTTCCTGTGTCCCTGCGCTGCCCGAGACTGAAAATGGCGGCCGGCACCCTGTGATTGGGCGATTGGGGTCATGTGCGGCGGCGGGCCTTGCCTGTCTGCGATCATGGGTGGTTGCTCCTGGAGTCCCTCCTTCACCTTGGTGTGAGACACCGCTGTCTTCTACTCCTCTCCTACGGACCGAGTCGAGTCATGTTGCTGGCCCGGGGGGGGGGGGGGGGGGGGGGAGGAGACACGGTCTGAGGAGAGAGAGCAGCCAGCCAGATAGAGAGAAGACGAGCAGTTAAAGTCACCCAGTGTAGTGTAGTGGACTGGTCAGTGTGGTGGACAGTGTGGTGGACAGTGTGGTGGACAGTGTGGTGGACAGTGTAGTGGACTGTGTAGTGTAATGGTCAGTGTAGTGGACTGTGTAGTGTAATGGTCAGTGTAGTGTAATGGTCAGTGTAGTGGACTGTGTAGTGTAATGGTCAGTGTAGTGGACTGTGTAGTGTAATGGTCAGTGTAGTGGACTGTGTAGTGTAATGGTCAGTGTAGTGGACTGTGTAGTGTAATGGACTGTGTAGTGTAGTGGACTGTGTAGTGTAGTGGACTGTGTAGTGTGTGGTGGACAGTGTGGTGGACAGTGTAGTGTGGTGGACAGTGTGGTGGACAGTGTAGTGGACAGTGTAGTGTGGACAGTGTAGTGGACAGTGTAGTGTAATGGTCAGTGTAGTGGACTGTGTAGTGTAGTGGACTGTGTAGTGGACTGTGTAGTGTAGTGGTCTGTGTAGTGTAGTGGACTGTGTAGTGTAGTGGACTGTGTAGTGGTGTGTAGTGGACTGTGTAGTGGACTGTGTAGTGTGGTGGACTGTGTGTGTAATGGACTGTGTGTAGTGAATGGTTGTGTAGTGGACTGTGTAGTGTAATGGACTGTGTAGTGGACTGTGTAGTGTAATGGTCAGTGTTGTGGACTGTGTAGTGGACAGGTAGGTCAGTGTAGGAATCAGCAGTGGCGTAACTAGAACCCTCAGGGCCCCGATGCAAGAAACCATGGAGGGCCCCCCCCACCGCCGGACAAAGCTCTTTACTCCGAGCCCGATGTTGGAACACCAGGGCCCGGTCACAAGTGGGTGGCTGCATATAAAAGGAACCAATTTCTTAATTTTTATATAAAAACACACACACTATATATTATATAAATGCACATATAAACCAGTGACAGCTGGTGCTCAAAAATTTTAGGGGGGCGCAAGCAAAAAAAAATAAACAATTACAGCCACTGTGCCCATCAGCCACTGTGCCCATCAAATGCTGCCACTGTGCCCATCAAACGCCACCACTGTAGCATCAAGTGTCGCCACTGTGCCCATCAAATGCCGCCACTGTGCCCATCAAATGCTGCCACTGTGAATCCCCACCGCCCGCTCGCGCACACACACACACACACACACACACACACACATGCATGCCCCCCCCCCCACCACACACACACATGCACACCCCCCACCCCACCCACACACACACATGCATGCACCCCCCCACACACACATGCATGCCCCCACCCACACACACATGCATGCATGCACCCCACACACATGCATGCACCCACACACACACACATAAAGACACATACAGTTACAGTAGATAGTCTTATAAAAAAAAAGTCAGACATACCTTCTTCCTGCCGGGTACTGCACTCTAGGGGGAGACAAAGAGCACAGCTGTGAGGAGCTCCCTGCACAATGCCATTACAGCTCGGCTGACGATCGGGGAGCTCCTCTCAGCCTCCCCTCCTATCAAGGAGTACAAGGGGCCCGGTCGCCATGGCGATCTCACCCCTATAATTTCGCCATGCGCACATCATCGGCGGTATCTCTGGGAGGTACCATTTCACACAAACAGCGAGGGGGGACGGTAGTTCTCACATTGTGCATCGCTACTGCTGCAGGGTGGCTAGTGCCTGTGTTAAAGAGCTGGTTTTGTCTGTGTTACAACCCGCCCTTTCACACAGGCAAAACCAGAACATCAGCACACTGTAAAGCCGCCCTGCAACAGCGAGGCACAATGTGAGAACTATGGTCCACCCCCCGCTGTTAGTGTGAAATGGTACCTCCCACCGAGAGACGCCTCCTATGACGTGCGCCTGGTGATCGGCCAATCAGCTGTTCCGTGCGTCACCAGCACAGGCAGCCAATCAGGTTCAAGCGTGCCAACAGAGCGATAGCATAGCTGAGCTGGAGGAGGCTCAGTGTCAGTGTGCGCTTCGCCTCTGCGCTGTCAAGACCTCCTGCAGCTCGCTCCTCCCTCCCTAATATCTCCGCCCCCTCCTCTTCCCCAACCGCTGCTAATATGTCGCTGCGCTGTGTGCGGTGTTTATATTCGTGTATTTTATATAGTAGAGACCATGGGCGGGGTACAGTATTGTTGCCAACAGCCTGTAAAGTTTTTTTTTCATGTCTCTGAAAGCCCATAGATTAAAACCATGACAGTCCCGGCTTGGAACTGCACATGTCCGCAGCCGCCTCTGACCGTCTCCTGTAGCGCGTCCGCAGCCGCCTCCGACCGTCTCATGTAGCGTGTCCGCATCCACCTCTGACCGTCTCCTGTAGCGCGTCGGCATCCGCCTCTGATCGTCTCCTGTAGCGCGTCGGCAGCCGCCTCTGACCGTCTCCTGTAGCGCGTCGGCAGCCGCCTCCGACCGTCTCCTGTAGCGTGTCCGCAGCCACCTCTGACCGTCTCCTGTAGCGCGTCCGCAGTTCGGGTGGCAAAGGGCCTGCCCTCACGCACACCAGAGGCCTCACACTACCGGGCCCCCCACCTGGCTGCGCTCATCCACAGTTCGGGTGGCAAGGGGTCTGCCCTCACACTACCGGGCCCCCCACCTGGCTGCGCCCCCCACCTGGCTGCGCTCATCCGCAGTGCGGGTGGCAAGGGGTCTGCCCTTACTCAAACCAGAGGCCTCACACTACCGGGCCCCTCACCTGACTGCACTCATCTGCAGTTCGGGTGGCAAGGGGTCTGCCCTCACTCACACCACGGGCCTCGCACTACTGGGCCCCCCACCTGGCTGCGCTCATCCGCAGTTCGTGTGGCAAGGGTCCTGCCCTCACCCACACCAGAGGCCTCACACTACCGGGCCCCTCACCTGGCTGCGCTCATGCGCAGTTCGGGTGGCAAGGGGTCTGCCCTCACACCACCGGGCCCCCCACCTGGCTGCGCTCATCCGCAGTTCGTGTGGCAAGGGGCCTGCCCTCACCCACACCAGAGGCCTCACACTACCGGGCCCCTCACCTGGCTGCGCTCATCCGCAGTTCGGGTGGCAAGGGGTCTGCCCTCACACCACGGGCCCCCCACCTGGCTGCGCTCATCCGCAGTTCGGGTGGCAAGGGGTCTGCCCTCACTCAAACCAGGGGCCTCACACCACCAGGCCCCTCACCTGGCTGCGCTCATCCGCAGTTTGGGTGGCAAGGGGTCTGCCTTCACTCACACCACAGGCCTCACACTACCAGGACCCCCACCTGGCTGCGCTCATCCGCAGTTCGGGTGGCAAGGGGTCTGCCCTCACTTACACCAGAGGCCTCACACTACCGGGCCCCCCACCTGGCTGCGCTCATCTGCAGTTCGGGTGGCAAGGGGCCTGCCCTCACCAGAGGCCTCACACTACCGGGCCCCCCACCTGGCTGCGCTCATCTGCAGTTCGGGTGGCAAGGGGTCTGCCCTCACTCACACCAGGGGCCTCACACCACTGGGCCCCCCACCTGGCTGTGCTCATCCGCAGTTCGGGTGGCAAGGGGCCTGCCCTCACCCACACCAGGAGCCTCACACCACCGGGCCCCCCACCTGGCTGCGCTCATCCGCAGTTTGGGTGGCAAGGGGCCTGCCCTCACCCACACCAGGAGCCTCACACCACCGGGCCCCCCACCTGGCTGCGCTCATACGCAGTTCGGGTGGCAAGGGGCCTGCCCTCACCCACACCAGAGGCCTCACACCACCGGGCCCCCCACCTGACTGCGCTCATCCGCAGTTTGGGTGGCAAGGGGCCTGCCCTCACTCACATCAGAGGCCTCACACTACCGTGCCCCCCACCTGGCTGCGCTCATCCACAGTTCGGATGGCAAGGGGTCTGCCCTTACACTACCGGGCCCCCCACCTGGCTGCGCTCATCCGCAGTGCGGGTGGCAAGGGGTCTGCCCTCATTCACACCAGGGGCCTCTCACTACCGGGCCCCCCACCTGGCTGCGCTCATCCGCAGTTCGGGTGGCAAGGGGTCTACCCTCACCCACACCAGGAGCCTCACAACACCGGGCCCCCCACCTGGCTGCGCTCATCCACAGTTTGGGTGGCAAGGGGCCTGCCCTCACCCACACCAGGGGCCTCACACCACCGGGCCCCCCACCTGGCTGCGCTCATACGCAGTTCGGGTGGCAAGGGGCCTGCCCTCACTCACACCAGAGGCCTCACACCACCGGGCCCCCCACCTGGCTGTGCTCATCCGCAGTTCGGGTGGCAGGGGGCCTGCCCTCACCCACACCAGGGGCCTCACACTACCGGGCCACCCACCTGGCTGCACTCATCCGCAGTTCGGGTGGCAAGGGGCCTGCCCTCACTCACATCAGAGGCCTCACACTACCGGGCCCCCCACCTGGCTGCGCTCATCCACAGTTCGGGTGGCAAGGGGTCTGCCCTCACACCACCGGGCCCCCCACCTGGCTGCGCTCATCCGCAGTGCGGGTGGCAAGGGGTCTGCCCTCACTCACACCAGGGGCCTCACACTACCGGGCCCCCCACCTGGCTGCGCTCATCCGCAGTTCGGGTGGCAAGGGGTCTGCCCTCACCCACACCAGGGGCCTCACACTACCGGGCCCCCCACCTGGCTGCGCTCATCCGCAGTTCGGGTGGCAAGGGGTCTGCCCTCACCCACACCAGAGGCCTCACACCACCGGGCCCCCCACCTGGCTGCGCTCATCCGCATTTCAGGGGGCAAGGGATCTGCCCTCACTCACTCACACCAGAGGCCTCACACCACCGGGCCCCCCACCTGGCTGCGCTCATCCGCAGTTCGGGTGGCAAGGGGCCTGCCCTCACCCACACCAGAGGCCTCACACCACCGGGCCCCCCACCTGGCTGCGCTCATCCGCAGTTCGGGTGGCAAGGGGCCTGCCCTCACCCACACCAGAGGCCTCACACCACCGGGCCCCCCACCTGGCTGCGCTCATCCGCAGTTCGGGTGGCAAGGGGTCTGCCCTCACTCACACCAGAGGCCTCACACACCGGGCCCCCCACCTGGCTGCGCTCATCCGCAGTTCGGGTGGCAAGGGGTCTGCCCTCACCCACACCAGAGGCCTCACACCACCGGGCCCCCCACCTGGCTGCGCTCATCCGCAGTTCGGGTGGCAAGTGGCCTGCCCTCACCCACACCAGAGGCCTCCCCCCACCTGGCTGCGCTCATCCGCAGTTCGGGTGGCAAGGGGCCTGCCCTCACCCACACCAGAGGCCTCACACCACCGGGCCCCCCACCTGGCTGCGCTCATCCGCAGTTCGGGTGGCAAGGGGCCTGCCCTCACCCACACCAGAGGCCTCACACCACCGGGCCCCCCACCTGGCTGCGCTCATCCGCAGTTCGGGTGGCAAGGGGTCTGCCCTCACTCACACCAGAGGCCTCACACCACCGGGCCCCCCACCTGGCTGCGCTCATCCGCAGTTCGGGTGGCAAGGGGTCTGCCCTCACTCACACCAGAGGCCTCACACCACCGGGCCCCCCACCTGGCTGCGCTCATCCGCAGTTCGGGTGGCAAGGGGTCTGCCCTCACCCACACCAGGGGCCTCACACTACCGGGCCCCCCACCTGGCTGCGCTCATCCGCAGTTCGGGTGGCAAGGGGTCTGCCCTCACTCACACCAGAGGCCTCACACCACCGGGCCCCCCACCTGGCTGCGCTCATCCGCAGTTCGGGTGGCAAGGGGTCTGCCCTCACTCACACCAGAGGCCTCACACCACCGGGCCCCCCACCTGGCTGCGCTCATCCGCAGTTCGGGTGGCAAGGGGTCTGCCCTCACTCACACCAGAGGCCTCACACCACCGGGCCCCCCACCTGGCTGCGCTCATCCGCAGTTCGGGTGGCAAGGGGCCTGCCCTCACCCACACCAGAGGCCTCACACCACCGGGCCCCCCACCTGGCTGCGCTCATCCGCAGTTCGGGTGGCAAGGGGCCTGCCCTCACTCACACCAGAGGCCTCACACCACCGGGCCCCCCACCTGGCTGCGCTCATCCGCAGTTCGGGTGGCAAGGGTCCTGCCCTCACTCACACCAGAGGCCTCACACCACCGGGCCCCCCACCTGGCTGCGCTCATCCGCAGTTCGGGTGGCAAGGGGTCTGCCCTCACCCACACCAGAGGCCTCACACTACCGGGCCCCCCACCTGGCTGCGCTCATCCGCAGTTCGGGTGGCAAGGGGTCTGCCCTCACTCACACCAGAGGCCTCACACTACCGGGCCCCCCACCTGGCTGCGCTCATCCGCAGTTCGGGTGGCAAGGGGTCTGCCCTCACTCACACCAGAGGCCTCACACCACCGGGCCCCCCACCTGGCTGCGCTCATCCGCAGTTCGGGTGGCAAGGGGTCTGCCCTCACTCACACCAGGGGCCTCACACTACCGGGCCCCCCACCTGGCTGCGCTCATCCGCAGTTCGGGTGGCAAGGGGTCTGCCCTCACACACACCAGAGGCCTCACACTACCGGGCCCCCCACCTGGCTGCGCTCATCCGCAGTTCGGGTGGCAAGGGGTCTGCCCTCACTCACACCAGAGGCCTCAC
Organism: Lithobates sylvaticus; assembly: GCA_028564925.1. NCBI lineage: Eukaryota > Metazoa > Chordata > Amphibia > Anura > Ranidae > Lithobates > Lithobates sylvaticus. Next base: position 60,734,994 of record CM053037.1, on the reverse strand, counting down.
ACTACCGGGCCCCCCACCTGGCTGCGCTCATCCGCAGTTCGGGTGGCAAGGGGTCTGCCCTCACTCACACCAGAGGCCTCACACCACCGGGCCCCCCACCTGGCTGCGCTCATCCGCAGTTCGGGTGGCAAGGGGTCTGCCCTCACCCACACCAGAGGCCTCACACCACCGGGCCCCCCACCTGGCTGCGCTCATCCGCAGTTCGGGTGGCAAGGGGCCTGCCCTCACCCACACCAGAGGCCTCACACCACCGGGCCCCCCACCTGGCTGCGCTCATCCGCAGTTCGGGTGGCAAGGGGCCTGCCCTCACTCACACCAGAGGCCTCACACCACCGGGCCCCCCACCTGGCTGCGCTCATCCGCAGTTCGGGTGGCAAGGGGTCTGCCCTCACTCACACCAGAGGCCTCACACCACCGGGCCCCCCACCTGGCTGCGCTCATCCGCAGTTCGGGTGGCAAGGGGCCTGCCCTCACTCACACCAGAGGCCTCACACTACCGGGCCCCCCACCTGGCTGCGCTCATCCGCAGTTCGGGTGGCAAGGGGTCTGCCCTCACTCACACCAGAGGCCTCACACTACCGGGCCCCCCACCTGGCTGCGCTCATCCGCAGTTCGGGTGGCAAGGGGTCTGCCCTCACTCACACCAGAGGCCTCACACCACCGGGCCCCCCACCTGGCTGCGCTCATCCGCAGTTCGGGTGGCAAGGGGTCTGCCCTCACTCACACCAGAGGCCTCACACTACCGGGCCCCCCACCTGGCTGCGCTCATCCGCAGTTCGGGTGGCAAGGGGTCTGCCCTCACTCACACCAGAGGCCTCACACCACCGGGCCCCCCACCTGGCTGCGCTCATCCGCAGTTCGGGTGGCAAGGGGTCTGCCCTCACTCACACCAGAGGCCTCACACCACCGGGCCCCCCACCTGGCTGCGCTCATCCGCAGTTCGGGTGGCAAGGGGTCTGCCCTCACTCACACCAGAGGCCTCACACTACCGGGCCCCCCACCTGGCTGCGCTCATCCGCAGTTCGGGTGGCAAGGGGTCTGCCCTCACTCACACCAGAGGCCTCACACTACCGGGCCCCCCACCTGGCTGCGCTCATCCGCAGTTCGGGTGGCAAGGGGTCTGCCCTCACTCACACCAGAGGCCTCACACCACCGGGCCCCCCACCTGGCTGCGCTCATCCGCAGTTCGGGTGGCAAGGGGTCTGCCCTCACTCACACCAGAGGCCTCACACCACCGGGCCCCCCACCTGGCTGCGCTCATCCGCAGTTCGGGTGGCAAGGGGTCTGCCCTCACTCACACCAGGGGCCTCACACTACCGGGCCCCCCACCTGGCTGCGCTCATCCGCAGTTCGGGTGGCAAGGGGTCTGCCCTCACTCACACCAGAGGCCTCACACCACCGGGCCCCCCACCTGGCTGCGCTCATCCGCAGTTCGGCTGGCAAGGGGTCTGCCCTCACTCACACCAGAGGCCTCACACTACCGGGCCCCCCACCTGGCTGCGCTCATCCGCAGTTCGGGTGGCAAGGGGTCTGCCCTCACTCACACCAGAGGCCTCACACCACCGGGCCCCCCACCTGGCTGCGCTCATCCGCAGTTCGGGTGGCAAGGGGCCTGCCCTCACTCACACCAGGGGCCTCACACTACCGGGCCCCCCACCTGGCTGCGCTCATCCGCAGTTCGGGTGGCAAAGGGGCCTGCCCTCACCCACACCAGAGGCCTCACACCACCGGGCCCCCCACCTGGCTGCGCTCATCCGCAGTTCGGGTGGCAAGGGGTCTGCCTCACCCACACCAGAGGCCTCACACCACCGGGCCCCCCACCTGGCTGCGCTCATCCGCAGTTCGGGTGGCAAGGGGTCTGCCCTCACTCACACCAGGGGCCTCTCACTACAGGGCCCCCCACATGGCTGCGCTCATCCGCAGTTCGGGTGGCAAGGGGCCTGCCCTCACCCACACCAGAGGCCTCACACCACCGGGCCCCCCACCTGGCTGCGCTCATCCGCAGTTCGGGTGGCAAGGGGTCTGCCCTCACTCACACCAGAGGCCTCACACTACCGGGCCCCCCACCTGGCTGCGCTCATCCGCAGTTCGGGTGGCAAGGGGTCTGCCCTCACCCACACCAGAGGCCTCACACCACCGGGCCCCCCACCTGGCTGCGCTCATCCGCAGTTCGGGTGGCAAGGGGTCTGCCCTCACTCACACCAGAGGCCTCACACCACCGGGCCCCCCACCTGGCTGCGCTCATCCGCAGTTCGGGTGGCAAGGGGCCTGCCCTCACCCACACCAGAGGCCTCACACCACCGGGCCCCCCACCTGGCTGCGCTCATCCGCAGTTCGGGTGGCAAGGGGTCTGCCCTCACTCACACCAGGGGCCTCACACCACCGGGCCCCCCACCTGGCTGCGCTCATCCGCAGTTCGGGTGGCAAGGGGCCTGCCCTCACCCACACCAGAGGCCTCACACCACCGGGCCCCCCACCTGGCTGCGCTCATCCGCAGTTCGGGTGGCAAGGGGTCTGCCCTCACTCACACCAGAGGCCTCACACCACCGGGCCCCCCACCTGGCTGCGCTCATCCGCAGTTCGGGTGGCAAGGGGTCTGCCCTCACTCACACCAGAGGCCTCACACCACCGGGCCCCCCACCTGGCTGCGCTCATCCGCAGTTCGGGTGGCAAGGGGTCTGCCCTCACTCACACCAGGGGCCTCACACTACCGGGCCCCCCACCTGGCTGCGCTCATCCGCAGTTCGGGTGGCAAGGGGTCTGCCCTCACTCACACCACCGGGCCCCCCAGGCCTCACACCACCGGGCCCCCCACCTGGCTGCGCTCATCCGCAGTTCGGGTGGCAAGGGGTCTGCCCTCACTCACACCAGAGGCCTCACACTACCGGGCCCCCCACCTGGCTGCGCTCATCCGCAGTTCGGGTGGCAAGGGGTCTGCCCTCACTCACACCAGAGGCCTCACACCACCGGGCCCCCCACCTGGCTGCGCTCATCCGCAGTTCGGGTGGCAAGGGGCCTGCCCTCACCCACACCAGAGGCCTCACACTACCGGGCCCCCCACCTGGCTGCGCTCATCCGCAGTTCGGGTGGCAAGGGGTCTGCCCTCACTCACACCAGAGGCCTCACACTACCGGGCCCCCCACCTGGCTGCGCTCATCCGCAGTTCGGGTGGCAAGGGGTCTGCCCTCACTCACACCAGAGGCCTCACACCACCGGGCCCCCCACCTGGCTGCGCTCATCCGCAGTTCGGGTGGCAAGGGGTCTGCCCTCACTCACACCAGAGGCCTCACACTACCGGGCCCCCCACCTGGCTGCGCTCATCCGCAGTTCGGGTGGCAAGGGGTCTGCCCTCACTCACACCAGAGGCCTCACACTACCGGGCCCCCCACCTGGCTGCGCTCATCCGCAGTTCGGGTGGCAAGGGGTCTGCCCTCACTCACACCAGAGGCCTCACACTACCGGGCCCCCCACCTGGCTGCGCTCATCCGCAGTTCGGGTGGCAAGGGGTCTGCCCTCACTCACACCAGAGGCCTCACACCACCGGGCCCCCCACCTGGCTGCGCTCATCCGCAGTTCGGGTGGCAAGGGGTCTGCCCTCACTCACACCAGAGGCCTCACACCACCGGGCCCCCCACCTGGCTGCGCTCATCCGCAGTTCGGGTGGCAAGGGGCCTGCCCTCACTCACACCAGAGGCCTCACACCACCGGGCCCCCCACCTGGCTGCGCTCATCCGCAGTTCGGGTGGCAAGGGGTCTGCCCTCACCCACACCAGAGGCCTCACACCACCGGGCCCCCCACCTGGCTGCGCTCATCCGCAGTTCGGGTGGCAAGGGGTCTGCCCTCACTCACACCAGAGGCCTCACACCACCGGGCCCCCCACCTGGCTGCGCTCATCCGCAGTTCGGGTGGCAAGGGGTCTGCCCTCACTCACACCAGAGGCCTCACACCACCGGGCCCCCCACCTGGCTGCGCTCATCCGCAGTTCGGGTGGCAAGGGGCCTGCCCTCACTCACACCAGAGGCCTCACACCACCGGGCCCCCCACCTGGCTGCGCTCATCCGCAGTTCGGGTGGCAAGGGGTCTGCCCTCACACACACCAGAGGCCTCACACCACCGGGCCCCCCACCTGGCTGCGCTCATCCGCAGTTCGGGTGGCAAGGGGTCTGCCCTCACTCACACCAGAGGCCTCACACCACCGGGCCCCCCACCTGGCTGCGCTCATCCGCAGTTCGGGTGGCAAGGGGTCTGCCCTCACTCACACCAGAGGCCTCACACCACCGGGCCCCCCACCTGGCTGCGCTCATCCGCAGTTCGGGTGGCAAGGGGTCTGCCCTCACTCACACCAGAGGCCTCACACCACCGGGCCCCCCACCTGGCTGCGCTCATCCGCAGTTCGGGTGGCAAGGGGCCTGCCCTCACCCACACCAGAGGCCTCACACCACCGGGCCCCCCACCTGGCTGCGCTCATCCGCAGTTCGGGTGGCAAGGGGTCTGCCCTCACACCACCAGGGGCCTCACACCACCGGGCCCCCCACCTGGCTGCGCTCATCCGCAGTTCGGGTGGCAAGGGGTCTGCCCTCACACACACCAGAGGCCTCACACCACCGGGCCCCCCACCTGGCTGCGCTCATCCGCAGTTCGGGTGGCAAGGGGCCTGCCCTCACTCACACCAGAGGCCTCACACCACCGGGCCCCCCACCTGGCTGCGCTCATCCGCAGTTCGGGTGGCAAGGGGCCTGCCCTCACTCACACCAGAGGCCTCACACCACCGGGCCCCCCACCTGGCTGCGCTCATCCGCAGTTCGGGTGGCAAGGGGTCTGCCCTCACTCACACCAGAGGCCTCACACCACCGGGCCCCCCACCTGGCTGCGCTCATCCGCAGTTCGGGTGGCAAGGGGTCTGCCCTCACTCACACCAGAGGCCTCACACCACCGGGCCCCCCACCTGGCTGCGCTCATCCGCAGTTCGGGTGGCAAGGGGCCTGCCCTCACCCACACCAGAGGCCTCACACCACCGGGCCCCCCACCTGGCTGCGCTCATCCGCAGTTCGGGTGGCAAGGGGCCTGCCCTCACTCACACCAGAGGCCTCACACCACCGGGCCCCCCACCTGGCTGCGCTCATCCGCAGTTCGGGTGGCAAGGGGTCTGCCCTCACTCACACCAGAGGCCTCACACCACCGGGCCCCCCACCTGGCTGCGCTCATCCGCAGTTCGGGTGGCAAGGGGTCTGCCCTCACTCACACCAGAGGCCTCACACTACCGGGCCCCCCACCTGGCTGCGCTCATCCGCAGTTCGGGTGGCAAGGGGTCTGCCCTCACTCACACCAGAGGCCTCACACCACCGGGCCCCCCACCTGGCTGCGCTCATCCGCAGTTCGGGTGGCAAGGGGTCTGCCCTCACTCACACCAGAGGCCTCACACCACCGGGCCCCCCACCTGGCTGCGCTCATCCGCAGTTCGGGTGGCAAGGGGCCTGCCCTCACTCACACCAGAGGCCTCACACCACCGGGCCCCCCACCTGGCTGCGCTCATCCGCAGTTCGGGTGGCAAGGGGTCTGCCCTCACCCACACCAGAGGCCTCACACCACCGGGCCCCCCACCTGGCTGCGCTCATCCGCAGTTCGGGTGGCAAGGGGTCTGCCCTCACTCACACCAGAGGCCTCACACCACCGGGCCCCCCACCTGGCTGCGCTCATCCGCAGTTCGGGTGGCAAGGGGCCTGCCCTCACTCACACCAGAGGCCTCACACCACCGGGCCCCCCACCTGGCTGCGCTCATCCGCAGTTCGGGTGGCAAGGGGCCTGCCCTCACTCACACCAGAGGCCTCACACTACCGGGACCCCCACCTGGCTGCGCTCATCCGCAGTTCGGGTGGCAAGGGGTCTGCCCTCACCCACACCAGAGGCCTCACACCACCGGGCCCCCCACCTGGCTGCGCTCATCCGCAGTTCGGGTGGCAAGGGGTCTGCCCTCACTCACACCAGAGGCCTCACACCACCGGGCCCCCCACCTGGCTGCGCTCATCCGCAGTTCGGGTGGCAAGGGGTCTGCCCTCACCCACACCAGAGGCCTCACACCACCGGGCCCCCCACCTGGCTGCGCTCATCCGCAGTTCGGGTGGCAAGGGGTCTGCCCTCACTCACACCAGAGGCCTCACACCACCGGGCCCCCCACCTGGCTGCGCTCATCCGCAGTTCGGGTGGCAAGGGGCCTGCCCTCACCCACACCAGAGGCCTCACACCACCGGGCCCCCCACCTGGCTGCGCTCATCCGCAGTTCGGGTGGCAAGGGGCCTGCCCTCACCCACACCAGAGGCCTCACACCACCGGGCCCCCCACCTGGCTGCTCATCTCATCCGCAGTTCGGGGGTGGCAAGGGGTCTGCCCTCACTGCCCTCACACCACCGGGCCCCCCACCTGGCTGCGCTCACCAGAGGGGGCCACACACACACCGGGCCCCCCACCTGGCTGCGCTCATCCGCCTGGCTGCGCTCATCCGCAGTTCGGGTGGCAAGGGGTCTGCCCTCACCACACCAGAGGGGGCCTCACACTCCACCGGGCCCCCCACCTGGCTGCGCTCATCCGCAGTTCGGGTGGCAAGGGGTCTGCCCTCACTCACACCAGAGGCCTCACACCACCGGGCCCCCCACCTGGCTGCGCTCATCCGCAGTTCGGGTGGCAAGGGGTCTGCCCCTCACACCACCAGGGCCAGGGCCTCACACCACCGGGCCCCCCACCTGGCTGCGCTCATCCGCAGTTCGGGTGGCAAGGGGCCTGCCCTCACCCACACCAGAGGCCTCACACCACCGGGCCCCCCACCTGGCTGCGCTCATCCGCAGTTCGGGTGGCAAGGGGCCTGCCCTCACTCACACCAGAGGCCTCACACCACCGGGCCCCCCACCTGGCTGCGCTCATCCGCAGTTCGGGTGGCAAGGGGTCTGCCCTCACTCACACCAGAGGCCTCACACCACCGGGCCCCCCACCTGGCTGCGCTCATCCGCAGTTCGGGTGGCAAGGGGTCTGCCCTCACCCACACCAGAGGCCTCACACCACCGGGCCCCCCACCTGGCTGCGCTCATCCGCAGTTCGGGTGGCAAGGGGCCTGCCCTCACCCACACCAGAGGCCTCACACCACCGGGCCCCCCACCTGGCTGCGCTCATCCGCAGTTCGGGTGGCAAGGGGTCTGCCCTCACCCACACCAGAGGCCTCACACCACCGGGCCCCCCACCTGGCTGCGCTCATCCGCAGTTCGGGTGGCAAGGGGCCTGCCCTCACTCTCACCAGAGGCCTCACACCACCGGGCCCCCCACCTGGCTGCGCTCATCCGCAGTTCGGGTGGCAAGGGGTCTGCCCTCACTCACACCAGAGGCCTCACACCACCGGGCCCCCCACCTGGCTGCGCTCATCCGCAGTTCGGGTGGCAAGGGGTCTGCCCTCACTCACACCAGAGGCCTCACACCACCGGGCCCCCCACCTGGCTGCGCTCATCCGCAGTTCGGGTGGCAAGGGGTCTGCCCTCACTCACACCAGAGGCCTCACACCACCGGGCCCCCCACCTGGCTGCGCTCATCCGCAGTTCGGGTGGCAAGGGGTCTGCCCTCACTCACACCAGAGGCCTCACACCACCGGGCCCCCCACCTGGCTGCGCTCATCCGCAGTTCGGGTGGCAAGGGGCCTGCCCTCACCCACACCAGAGGCCTCACACCACCGGGCCCCCCACCTGGCTGCGCTCATCCGCAGTTCGGGTGGCAAGGGGTCTGCCCTCACTCACACCAGGGGCCTCACACCACCGGGCCCCCCACCTGGCTGCGCTCATCCGCAGTTCGGGTGGCAAGGGGTCTGCCCTCACTCACACCAGAGGCCTCACACCACCGGGCCCCCCACCTGGCTGCGCTCATCCGCAGTTCGGGTGGCAAGGGGTCTGCCCTCACTCACACCAGAGGCCTCACACCACCGGGCCCCCCACCTGGCTGCGCTCATCCGCAGTTCGGGTGGCAAGGGGTCTGCCCTCACTCACACCAGGGGCCTCACACCACCGGGCCCCCCACCTGGCTGCGCTCATCCGCAGTTCGGGTGGCAAGGGGTCTGCCCTCACTCACACCAGAGGCCTCACACCACCGGGCCCCCCACCTGGCTGCGCTCATCCGCAGTGCGGGTGGCAAGGGGTCTGCCCTCACCCACACCAGAGGCCTCACACCACAGGGCCCCCCACCTGGCTGCGCTCATCCGCAGTTCGGGTGGCAAGGGGCCTGCCCTCACCCACACCCCTCACACACCAGAGGCCTCTCACCACCGGGCCCCCCACCTGGCTGCGCTCATCCGCAGTTCGGGTGGCAAGGGGTCTGCCCTCACTCACACCAGAGGCCTCACACCACCGGGCCCCCCACCTGGCTGCGCTCATCCGCAGTTCGGGTGGCAAGGGGTCTGCCCTCACTCACACCAGAGGCCTCACACCACCGGGCCCCCCACCTGGCTGCGCTCATCCGCAGTTCGGGTGGCAAGGGGTCTGCCCTCACTCACACCAGAGGCCTCACACCACCGGGCCCCCCACCTGGCTGCGCTCATCCGCAGTTCGGGTGGCAAGGGGTCTGCCCTCACCCACACCAGGGGCCTCACACTACCGGGCCCCCCACCTGGCTGCGCTCATCCGCAGTTCGGGTGGCAAGGGGTCTGCCCTCACTCACACCAGAGGCCTCACACCACCGGGCCCCCCACCTGGCTGCGCTCATCCGCAGTTCGGGTGGCAAGGGGCCTGCCCTCACCCACACCAGAGGCCTCACACCACCGGGCCCCCCACCTGGCTGCGCTCATCCGCAGTTCGGGTGGCAAGGGGTCTGCCCTCCCACCCAGAGGCCTCACACCACCGGGCCCCCCACCTGGCTGCGCTCATCCGCAGAGGCCTCACACCACCGGGCCTCACACCACCGGGCCTCACACCACCGGGCCCCCCACCTGGCTGCGCTCATCCGCAGTTCGGGTGGCAAGGGGTCTGCCCTCACCCACACCAGAGGCCTCACACCACCGGGCCCCCCACCTGGCTGCGCTCATCCGCAGTTCGGGTGGCAAGGGGTCTGCCCTCACTCACACCAGAGGCCTCACACCACCGGGCCCCCCACCTGGCTGCGCTCATCCGCAGTTCGGGTGGCAAGGGGTCTGCCCTCACTCACACCAGAGGCCTCACACCACCGGGCCCCCCACCTGGCTGCGCTCATCCGCAGTTCGGGTGGCAAGGGGCCTGCCCTCACTCACACCAGAGGCCTCACACCACCGGGCCCCCCACCTGGCTGCGCTCATCCGCAGTTCGGGTGGCAAGGGGTCTGCCCTCACTCACACCAGGGCCTCACACCACCGGGCCCCCCACCTGGCTGCGCTCATCCGCAGTTCGGGTGGCAAGGGGTCTGCCCTCACTCACACCAGAGGCCTCACACTACCGGGCCCCCCCACCTGGCTGCGCTCATCCGCAGTTCGGGTGGCAAGGGGTCTGCCCTCACTCACACCAGAGGCCTCACACCACCGGGCCCCCCACCTGGCTGCGCTCATCCGCAGTTCGGGTGGCAAGGGGCCTGCCCTCACCCACACCAGGAGCCTCACACCACCGGGCCCCCCACCTGGCTGCGCTCATCCGCAGTTCGGGTGGCAAGGGGCCTGCCCTCACCCACACCAGAGGCCTCACACCACCGGGCCCCCCACCTGGCTGCGCTCATCCGCAGTTCGGGTGGCAAGGGGCCTGCCCTCACTCACACCAGAGGCCTCACACCACCGGGCCCCCCACCTGGCTGCGCTCATCCGCAGTTCGGGTGGCAAGGGGTCTGCCCTCACTCACACCAGAGGCCTCACACTACCGGGCCCCCCACCTGGCTGCGCTCATCCGCAGTTCGGGTGGCAAGGGGTCTGCCCTCACTCACACCAGAGGCCTCACACCACCGGGCCCCCCACCTGGCTGCGCTCATCCGCAGTTCGGGTGGCAAGGGGCCTGCCCTCACTCACACCAGAGGCCTCACACCACCGGGCCCCCCACCTGGCTGCGCTCATCCGCAGTTCGGGTGGCAAGGGGTCTGCCCTCACTCACACCAGAGGCCTCACACCACCGGGCCCCCCACCTGGCTGCGCTCATCCGCAGTTCGGGTGGCAAGGGGTCTGCCCTCACTCACACCAGAGGCCTCACACCACCGGGCCCCCCACCTGGCTGCGCTCATCCGCAGTTCGGGTGGCAAGGGGTCTGCCCTCACCCACACCAGAGGCCTCACACCACCGGGCCCCCCACCTGGCTGCGCTCATCCGCAGTTCGGGTGGCAAGGGGTCTGCCCTCACTCACACCAGAGGCCTCACACCACCGGGCCCCCCACCTGGCTGCGCTCATCCGCAGTTCGGGTGGCAAGGGGCCTGCCCTCACCCACACCAGAGGCCTCACACCACCGGGCCCCCCACCTGGCTGCGCTCATCCGCAGTTCGGGTGGCAAGGGGCCTGCCCTCACCCACACCAGAGGCCTCACACCACCGGGCCCCCCACCTGGCTGCGCTCATCCGCAGTTCGGGTGGCAAGGGGTCTGCCCTCACTCACACCAGAGGCCTCACACCACCGGGCCCCCCACCTGGCTGCGCTCATCCGCAGTTCGGGTGGCAAGGGGCCTGCCCTCACCCACACCAGAGGCCTCACACCACCGGGCCCCCCACCTGGCTGCGCTCATCCGCAGTTCGGGTGGCAAGGGGTCTGCCCTCACCCACACCAGAGGCCTCACACCACCGGGCCCCCCACCTGGCTGCGCTCATCCGCAGTTCGGGTGGCAAGGGGTCTGCCCTCACTCACACCAGAGGCCTCACACCACCGGGCCCCCCACCTGGCTGCGCTCATCCGCAGTTCGGGTGGCAAGGGGTCTGCCCTCACTCACACCAGAGGCCTCACACCACCGGGCCCCCCACCTGGCTGCGCTCATCCGCAGTTCGGGTGGCAAGGGGCCTGCCCTCACTCACACCAGAGGCCTCACACCACCGGGCCCCCCACCTGGCTGCGCTCATCCGCAGTTCGGGTGGCAAGGGGCCTGCCCTCACTCACACCAGAGGCCTCACACCACCGGGCCCCCCACCTGGCTGCGCTCATCCGCAGTTCGGGTGGCAAGGGGTCTGCCCTCACTCACACCAGAGGCCTCACACTACCGGGCCCCCCACCTGGCTGCGCTCATCCGCAGTTCGGGTGGCAAGGGGTCTGCCCTCACTCACACCAGAGGCCTCACACCACCGGGCCCCCCACCTGGCTGCGCTCATCCGCAGTTCGGGTGGCAAGGGGTCTGCCCTCACTCACACCAGAGGCCTCACACTACCGGGCCCCCCACCTGGCTGCGCTCATCCGCAGTTCGGGTGGCAAGGGGTCTGCCCTCACTCACACCAGAGGCCTCACACCACCGGGCCCCCCACCTGGCTGCGCTCATCCGCAGTTCGGGTGGCAAGGGGCCTGCCCTCACCCACACCAGAGGCCTCACACCACCGGGCCCCCCACCGGGCTGCGCTCATCCGCAGTTCGGGTGGCAAGGGGCCTGCCCTCACCCACACCAGAGGCCTCACACCACCGGGCCCCCCACCTGGCTGCGCTCATCCGCAGTTCGGGTGGCAAGGGGCCTGCCCTCACACACACCAGAGGCCTCACACCACCGGGCCCCCCACCTGGCTGCGCTCATCCGCAGTTCGGGTGGCAAGGGGTCTGCCCTCACTCACACCAGAGGCCTCACACCACCGGGCCCCCCACCTGGCTGCGCTCATCCGCAGTTCGGGTGGCAAGGGGCCTGCCCTCACCCACACCAGAGGCCTCACACCACCGGGCCCCCCACCTGGCTGCGCTCATCCGCAGTTCGGGTGGCAAGGGGCCTGCCCTCACCCACACCAGAGGCCTCACACTACCGGGCCCCCCACCTGGCTGCGCTCATCCGCAGTTCGGGTGGCAAGGGGTCTGCCCTCACTCACACCAGAGGCCTCACACTACCGGGCCCCCCACCTGGCTGCGCTCATCCGCAGTTCGGGTGGCAAGGGGCCTGCCCTCACTCACACCAGAGGCCTCACACCACCGGGCCCCCCACCTGGCTGCGCTCATCCGCAGTTCGGGTGGCAAGGGGCCTGCCCTCACTCACACCAGAGGCCTCACACTACCGGGCCCCCCACCTGGCTGCGCTCATCCGCAGTTCGGGTGGCAAGGGGTCTGCCCTCACTCACACCAGAGGCCTCACACTACCGGGCCCCCCACCTGGCTGCGCTCATCCGCAGTTCGGGTGGCAAGGGGCCTGCCCTCACCCACACCAGAGGCCTCACACCACCGGGCCCCCCACCTGGCTGCGCTCATCCGCAGTTCGGGTGGCAAGGGGTCTGCCCTCACTCACACCAGAGGCCTCACACCACCGGGCCCCCCACCTGGCTGCGCTCATCCGCAGTTCGGGTGGCAAGGGGTCTGCCCTCACCCACACCAGAGGCCTCACACCACCGGGCCCCCCACCTGGCTGCGCTCATCCGCAGTTCGGGTGGCAAGGGGCCTGCCCTCACTCACACCAGAGGCCTCACACCACCGGGCCCCCCACCTGGCTGCGCTCATCCGCAGTTCGGGTGGCAAGGGGCCTGCCCTCACCCACACCAGGGCCTCACACCACCGGGCCCCCCACCTGGCTGCGCTCATCCGCAGTTCGGGTGGCAAGGGGTCTGCCCTCACCCACACCAGAGGCCTCACACCACCGGGCCCCCCACCTGGCTGCGCTCATCCGCAGTTCGGGTGGCAAGGGGTCTGCCCTCACTCACACCAGAGGCCTCACACCACCGGGCCCCCCACCTGGCTGCGGTCATCCGCAGTTCGGGTGGCAAGGGGTCTGCCCTCACTCACACCAGGAGCCTCACACCACCGGGCCCCCCACCTGGCTGCGCTCATCCGCAGTTCGGGTGGCAAGGGGTCTGCCCTCACCCACACCAGAGGCCTCACACCACCGGGCCCCCCACCTGGCTGCGCTCATCCGCAGTTCGGGTGGCAAGGGGCCTGCCCTCACCCACACCAGAGGCCTCACACCACCGGGCCCCCCACCTGGCTGCGCTCATCCGCAGTTCGGGTGGCAAGGGGTCTGCCCTCACCCACACCAGAGGCCTCACACCACCGGGCCCCCCACCTGGCTGCGCTCATCCGCAGTTCGGGTGGCAAGGGGTCTGCCCTCACTCACACCAGAGGCCTCACACTACCGGGCCCCCCACCTGGCTGCGCTCATCCGCAGTTCGGGTGGCAAGGGGTCTGCCCTCACTCACACCAGAGGCCTCACACCACCGGGCCCCCCACCTGGCTGCGCTCATCCGCAGTTCGGGTGGCAAGGGGTCTGCCCTCACTCACACCAGAGGCCTCACACCACCGGGCCCCCCACCTGGCTGCGCTCATCCGCAGTTCGGGTGGCAAGGGGTCTGCCCTCACCCACACCAGAGGCCTCACACCACCGGGCCCCCCACCTGGCTGCGCTCATCCGCAGTTCGGGTGGCAAGGGGTCTGCCCTCACTCACACCAGAGGCCTCACACCACCGGGCCCCCCACCTGGCTGCGCTCATCCGCAGTTCGGGTGGCAAGGGGTCTGCCCTCACCCACACCAGGGGCCTCACACCACCGGGCCCCCCACCTGGCTGCGCTCATCCGCAGTTCGGGTGGCAAGGGGTCTGCCCTCACACACACCAGAGGCCTCACACCACCGGGCCCCCCACCTGGCTGCGCTCATCCGCAGTTCGGGTGGCAAGGGGCCTGCCCTCACACACACCAGAGGCCTCACACCACCGGGCCCCCCACCTGGCTGCGCTCATCCGCAGTTCGGGTGGCAAGGGGCCTGCCCTCACTCACACCAGAGGCCTCACACCACCGGGCCCCCCACCTGGCTGCGCTCATCCGCAGTTTGGGTGGCAAGGGGCCTCTGCCCTCACCCACACCAGAGGCCTCACACCACCGGGCCCCCCACCTGGCTGCGCTCATCCGCAGTTCGGGTGGCAAGGGGCCTGCCCTCACCCACACCAGAGGCCTCACACCACCGGGCCCCCCACCTGGCTGCGCTCATCCGCAGTTCGGGTGGCAAGGGGTCTGCCCTCACTCACACCAGAGGCCTCACACCACCGGGCCCCCCACCTGGCTGCGCTCATCCGCAGTTCGGGTGGCAAGGGGGCTGCCCTCACACACACCAGAGGCCTCACACCACCGGGCCCCCCACCTGGCTGCGCTCATCCGCAGTTCGGGTGGCAAGGGGTCTGCCCTCACCCACACCAGGGGCCTCACACTACCGGGCCCCCCACCTGGCTGCGCTCATCCGCAGTTCGGGTGGCAAGGGGTCTGCCCTCACTCACACCAGAGGCCTCACACCACCGGGCCCCCCACCTGGCTGCGCTCATCCGCAGTTCGGGTGGCAAGGGGTCTGCCCTCACCCACACCAGAGGCCTCACACCACCGGGCCCCCCACCTGGCTGCGCTCATCCGCAGTTCGGGTGGCAAGGGGTCTGCCCTCACTCACACCAGAGGCCTCACACCACCGGGCCCCCCACCTGGCTGCGCTCATCCGCAGTTCGGGTGGCAAGGGGTCTGCCCTCACCCACACCAGAGGCCTCACACCACCGGGCCCCCCACCTGGCTGCGCTCATCCGCAGTTCGGGTGGCAAGGGGTCTGCCCTCACTCACACCAGAGGCCTCACACCACCGGGCCCCCCACCTGGCTGCGCTCATCCGCAGTTCGGGTGGCAAGGGGCCTGCCCTCACTCACTCCAGAGGCCTCACACCACCGGGCCCCCCACCTGGCTGCGCTCATCCGCAGTTTGGGTGGCAAGGGGCCTCTGCCCTCACTCACACCAGAGGCCTCACACCACCGGGCCCCCCACCTGGCTGCGCTCATCCGCAGTTCGGGTGGCAAGGGGCCTGCCCTCACCCACACCAGAGGCCTCACACCACCGGGCCCCCCACCTGGCTGCGCTCATCCGCAGTTCGGGTGGCAAGGGGCCTGCCCTCACTCACACCAGAGGCCTCACACCACCGGGCCCCCCACCTGGCTGCGCTCATCCGCAGTTCGGGTGGCAAGGGGTCTGCCCTCACCCACACCAGAGGCCTCACACCACCGGGCCCCCCACCTGGCTGCGCTCATCCGCAGTTCGGGTGGCAAGGGGTCTGCCCTCACTCACACCAGAGGCCTCACACTACCGGGCCCCCCACCTGGCTGCGCTCATCCGCAGTTCGGGTGGCAAGGGGTCTGCCCTCACCCACACCAGAGGCCTCACACCACCGGGCCCCCCACCTGGCTGCGCTCATCCGCAGTTCGGGTGGCAAGGGGCCTGCCCTCACCCACACCAGAGGCCTCACACCACCGGGCCCCCCACCTGGCTGCGCTCATCCGCAGTTCGGGTGGCAAGGGGTCTGCCCTCACTCACACCAGAGGCCTCACACCACCGGGCCCCCCACCTGGCTGCGCTCATCCGCAGTTCGGGTGGCAAGGGGCCTGCCCTCACTCACACCAGGGGCCTCACCACCGGGCCCCCCAACTGGCTGCGCTCATCCGCAGTTCGGGTGGCAAGGGGTCTGCCCTCACACCAGAGGCCTCACACCACCGGGCCCCCCACCTGGCTGCGCTCATCCGCAGTTCGGGTGGCAAGGGGTCTGCCCTCACTCACACCAGAAGCCTCACACCACCGGGCCCCCCACCTGGCTGCCCCCCCCCACCTGGCTGCGCTCCTCCGCAGTTCGGGTGGCAAGGGCCCCCCACCTGGCTGCGCTCATCCGCAGTTCGGGTGGCAAGGGGTCTGCCCTCACTCACACCCGAGGCCTCACACCACCGGGCCCCCCACCTGGCTGCGCTCATCCGCAGTTCGGGTGGCAAGGGGTCTGCCCTCACCCACACCAGAGGCCTCACACTACCGGGCCCCCCACCTGGCTGCGCTCATCCGCAGTTCGGGTGGCAAGGGGTCTGCCCTCACTCACACCAGAGGCCTCACACCACCGGGCCCCCCACCTGGCTGCGCTCATCCGCAGTTCGGGTGGCAAGGGGTCTGCCCTCACCCACACCAGAGGCCTCACACCACCGGGCCCCCCACCCCCCACCTGGCTGCGCTCATCCGCAGTTCGGGTGGCAAGGGGTCTGCCCTCACTCACACCAGAGGCCTCACACCACCGGGCCCCCCACCTGGCTGCGCTCATCCGCAGTTCGGGTGGCAAGGGGCCTGCCCTCACCCACACCAGAGGCCTCACACCACCGGGCCCCCCACCTGGCTGCGCTCATCCGCAGTTCGGGTGGCAAGGGGTCTGCCCTCACTCACACCAGAGGCCTCACACCACCGGGCCCCCCACCTGGCTGCGCTCATCCGCAGTTCGGGTGGCAAGGGGTCTGCCCTCACTCACACCAGAGGCCTCACACCACCGGGCCCCCCACCTGGCTGCGCTCATCCGCAGTTCGGGTGGCAAGGGGCCTGCCCTCACCCACACCAGAGGCCTCACACCACCGGGCCCCCCACCTGGCTGCGCTCATCCGCAGTTCGGGTGGCAAGGGGCCTGCCCTCACACACACCAGAGGCCTCACACCACCGGGCCCCCCACCTGGCTGCGCTCATCCGCAGTTCGGGTGGCAAGGGGTCTGCCCTCACTCACACCAGAGGCCTCACACTACCGGGCCCCCCACCTGGCTGCGCTCATCCGCAGTTCGGGTGGCAAGGGGTCTGCCCTCACTCACACCAGAGGCCTCACACCACCGGGCCCCCCACCTGGCTGCGCTCATCCGCAGTTCGGGTGGCAAGGGGCCTGCCCTCACCCACACCAGAGGCCTCACACCACCGGGCCCCCCACCTGGCTGCGCTCATCCGCAGTTCGGGTGGCAAGGGGCCTGCCCTCACCCACACCAGAGGCCTCACACCACCGGGCCCCCCACCTGGCTGCGCTCATCCGCAGTTCGGGTGGCAAGGGGTCTGCCCTCACTCACACCAGAGGCCTCACACCACCGGGCCCCCCACCTGGCTGCGCTCATCCGCAGTTCGGGTGGCAAGGGGTCTGCCCTCACTCACACCAGAGGCCTCACACCACCGGGCCCCCCACCTGGCTGCGCTCATCCGCAGTTCGGGTGGCAAGGGGTCTGCCCTCACTCACACCAGAGGCCTCACACCACCGGGCCCCCCACCTGGCTGCGCTCATCCGCAGTTCGGGTGGCAAGGGGTCTGCCCTCACTCACACCAGAGGCCTCACACCACCGGGCCCCCCACCTGGCTGCGCTCATCCGCAGTTCGGGTGGCAAGGGGCCTGCCCTCACTCACACCAGAGGCCTCACACCACCGGGCCCCCCACCTGGCTGCGCTCATCCGCAGTTCGGGTGGCAAGGGGTCTGCCCTCACCCACACCAGAGGCCTCACACCACCGGGCCCCCCACCTGGCTGCGCTCATCCGCAGTTCGGGTGGCAAGGGGTCTGCCCTCACTCACACCAGAGGCCTCACACCACCGGGCCCCCCACCTGGCTGCGCTCATCCGCAGTTCGGGTGGCAAGGGGCCTGCCCTCACCCACACCAGAGGCCTCACACCACCGGGCCCCCCACCTGGCTGCGCTCATCCGCAGTTCGGGTGGCAAGGGGTCTGCCCTCTCTCACACCAGAGGCCTCACACCACCGGGCCCCCCACCTGGCTGCGCTCATCCGCAGTTCGGGTGGCAAGGGGTCTGCCCTCACTCACACCAGAGGCCTCACACCACCGGGCCCCCCACCTGGCTGCGCTCATCCGCAGTTCGGGTGGCAAGGGGCCTGCCCTCACTCACACCAGAGGCCTCACACCACCGGGCCCCCCACCTGGCTGCGCTCATCCGCAGTTCGGGTGGCAAGGGGTCTGCCCTCACTCACACCAGAGGCCTCACACCACCGGGCCCCCCACCTGGCTGCGCTCATCCGCAGTTCGGGTGGCAAGGGGTCTGCCCTCACTCACACCAGAGGCCTCACACCACCGGGCCCCCCACCTGGCTGCGCTCATCCGCAGTTCGGGTGGCAAGGGGCCTGCCCTCACCCACACCAGAGGCCTCACACTACCGGGCCCCCCACCTGGCTGCGCTCATCCGCAGTTCGGGTGGCAAGGGGTCTGCCCTCACTCACACCAGAGGCCTCACACCACCGGGCCCCCCACCTGGCTGCGCTCATCCGCAGTTCGGGTGGCAAGGGGTCTGCCCTCACCCACACCAGAGGCCTCACACCACCGGGCCCCCCACCTGGCTGCGCTCATCCGCAGTTCGGGTGGCAAGGGGTCTGCCCTCACTCACACCAGAGGCCTCACACTACCGGGCCCCCCACCTGGCTGCGCTCATCCGCAGTTCGGGTGGCAAGGGGTCTGCCCTCACTCACACCAGAGGCCTCACACCACCGGGCCCCCCACCTGGCTGCGCTCATCCGCAGTTCGGGTGGCAAGGGGCCTGCCCTCACCCACACCAGAGGCCTCACACCACCGGGCCCCCCACCTGGCTGCGCTCATCCGCAGTTCGGGTGGCAAGGGGTCTGCCCTCACACACACCAGAGGCCTCACACTACCGGGCCCCCCACCTGGCTGCGCTCATCCGCAGTTCGGGTGGCAAGGGGTCTGCCCTCACTCACACCAGAGGCCTCACACCACCGGGCCCCCCACCTGGCTGCGCTCATCCGCAGTTCGGGTGGCAAGGGGCCTGCCCTCACTCACACCAGAGGCCTCACACCACCGGGCCCCCCACCTGGCTGCGCTCATCCGCAGTTCGGGTGGCAAGGGGTCTGCCCTCACCCACACCAGAGGCCTCACACTACCGGGCCCCCCACCTGGCTGCGCTCATCCGCAGTTCGGGTGGCAAGGGGTCTGCCCTCACTCACACCAGAGGCCTCACACTACCGGGCCCCCCACCTGGCTGCGCTCATCCGCAGTTCGGGTGGCAAGGGGTCCTCCCTCACCCACACCAGAGGCCTCACACCACCGGGCCCCCCACCTGGCTGCGCTCATCCGCAGTTCGGGTGGCAAGGGGCCTGCCCTCACTCACACCAGAGGCCTCACACCACCGGGCCCCCCACCTGGCTGCGCTCATCCGCAGTTCGGGTGGCAAGGGGCCTGCCCTCACTCACACCAGAGGCCTCACACCACCGGGCCCCCCACCTGGCTGCGCTCATCCGCAGTTCGGGTGGCAAGGGGCCTGCCCTCACTCACACCAGAGGCCTCACACCACCGGGCCCCCCACCTGGCTGCGCTCATCCGCAGTTCGGGTGGCAAGGGGTCTGCCCTCACTCACACCAGAGGCCTCACACTACCGGGCCCCCCACCTGGCTGCGCTCATCCGCAGTTCGGGTGGCAAGGGGTCTGCCCTCACTCACACCAGAGGCCTCACACCACCGGGCCCCCCACCTGGCTGCGCTCATCCGCAGTTCGGGTGGCAAGGGGTCTGCCCTCACTCACACCAGAGGCCTCACACCACCGGGCCCCCCACCTGGCTGCGCTCATCCGCAGTTCGGGTGGCAAGGGGCCTGCCCTCACTCACACCAGAGGCCTCACACCACCGGGCCCCCCACCTGGCTGCGCTCATCCGCAGTTCGGGTGGCAAGGGGTCTGCCCTCACTCACACCAGAGGCCTCACACTACCGGGCCCCCCACCTGGCTGCGCTCATCCGCAGTTCGGGTGGCAAGGGGTCTGCCCTCACTCACACCAGAGGCCTCACACTACCGGGCCCCCCACCTGGCTGCGCTCATCCGCAGTTCGGGTGGCAAGGGGCCTGCCCTCACCCACACCAGAGGCCTCACACCACCGGGCCCCCCACCTGGCTGCGCTCATCCGCAGTTCGGGTGGCAAGGGGTCTGCCCTCACTCACACCAGAGGCCTCACACCACCGGGCCCCCCACCTGGCTGCGCTCATCCGCAGTTCGGGTGGCAAGGGGTCTGCCCTCACTCACACCAGAGGCCTCACACTACCGGGCCCCCCACCTGGCTGCGCTCATCCGCAGTTCGGGTGGCAAGGGGTCTGCCCTCACTCACACCAGAGGCCTCACACCACCGGGCCCCCCACCTGGCTGCGCTCATCCGCAGTTCGGGTGGCAAGGGGCCTGCCCTCACCCACACCAGAGGCCTCACACCACCGGGCCCCCCACCTGGCTGCGCTCATCCGCAGTTCGGGTGGCAAGGGGCCTGCCCTCACCCACACCAGAGGCCTCACACCACCGGGCCCCCCACCTGGCTGCGCTCATCCGCAGTTCGGGTGGCAAGGGGCCTGCCCTCACTCACACCAGAGGCCTCACACCACCGGGCCCCCCACCTGGCTGCGCTCATCCGCAGTTCGGGTGGCAAGGGGTCTGCCCTCACTCACACCAGGGGCCTCACACCACCGGGCCCCCCACCTGGCTGCGCTCATCCGCAGTTCGGGTGGCAAGGGGTCTGCCCTCACCCACACCAGAGGCCTCACACCACCGGGCCCCCCACCTGGCTGCGCTCATCCGCAGTTCGGGTGGCAAGGGGTCTGCCCTCACTCACACCAGAGGCCTCACACCACCGGGCCCCCCACCTGGCTGCGCTCATCCGCAGTTCGGGTGGCAAGGGGTCTGCCCTCACTCACACCAGAGGCCTCACACTACCGGGCCCCCCACCTGGCTGCGCTCATCCGCAGTTCGGGTGGCAAGGGGTCTGCCCTCACTCACACCAGAGGCCTCACACCACCGGGCCCCCCACCTGGCTGCGCTCATCCGCAGTTCGGGTGGCAAGGGGTCTGCCCTCACTCACACCAGAGGCCTCACACCACCGGGCCCCCCACCTGGCTGCGCTCATCCGCAATTCGGGTGGCAAGGGGCCTGCCCTCACCCACACCAGAGGCCTCACACCACCGGGCCCCCCACCTGGCTGCGCTCATCCGCAGTTCGGGTGGCAAGGGGTCTGCCCTCACTCACACCAGAGGCCTCACACTACCGGGCCCCCCACCTGGCTGCGCTCATCCGCAGTTCGGGTGGCAAGGGGTCTGCCCTCACTCACACCAGGGGCCTCACACTACCGGGCCCCCCACCTGGCTGCGCTCATCCGCAGTTCGGGTGGCAAGGGGCCTGCCCTCACTGACACCAGAGGCCTCACACCACCGGGCCCCCCACCTGGCTGCGCTCATCCGCAGTTCGGGTGGCAAGGGGTCTGCCCTCACTCACACCAGAGGCCTCACACCACCGGGCCCCCCACCTGGCTGCGCTCATCCGCAGTTCGGGTGGCAAGGGGTCTGCCCTCACTCACACCAGGGGCCTCACACCACCGGGCCCCCCACCTGGCTGCGCTCATCCGCAGTTCGGGTGGCAAGGGGCCTGCCCTCACCCACACCAGAGGCCTCACACTACCGGGCCCCCCACCTGGCTGCGCTCATCCGCAGTTCGGGTGGCAAGGGGCCTGCCCTAACCCACACCAGAGGCCTCACACTACCGGGCCCCCCACCTGGCTGCGCTCATCCGCAGTTCGGGTGGCAAGGGGTCTGCCCTCACTCACACCAGGGGCCTCACACTACCGGGCCCCCCACCTGGCTGCGCTCATCCGCAGTTCGGGTGGCAAGGGGTCTGCCCTCACTCACACCAGAGGCCTCACACCACCGGGCCCCCCACCTGGCTGCGCTCATCCGCAGTTCGGGTGGCAAGGGGCCTGCCCTCACCCACACCAGAGGCCTCACACTACCGGGCCCCCCACCTGGCTGCGCTCATCCGCAGTTCGGGTGGCAAGGGGCCTGCCCTCACCCACACCAGAGGCCTCACACTACCGGGCCCCCCACCTGGCTGCGCTCATCCGCAGTTCGGGTGGCAAGGGGTCTGCCCTCACACACACCAGGGGCCTCGCACTACCGGGCCCCCCACCTGGCTGCGCTCATCCGCAGTTCGGGTGGCAAGGGGTCTGCCCTCACTCACACCAGAGGCCTCACACCACCGGGCCCCCCACCTGGCTGCGCTCATCCGCAGTTCGGGTGGCAAGGGGCCTGCCCTCACCCACACCAGAGGCCTCACACCACCGGGCCCCCCACCTGGCTGCGCTCATCCGCAGTTCGGGTGGCAAGGGGTCTGCCCTCACTCACACCAGAGGCCTCACACCACCGGGCCCCCCACCTGGCTGCGCTCATCCGCAGTTCGGGTGGCAAGGGGTCTGCCCTCACTCACACCAGAGGCCTCACACTACCGGGCCCCCCACCTGGCTGCGCTCATCCGCAGTTCGGGTGGCAAGGGGTCTGCCCTCACCCACACCAGAGGCCTCACTATACCGGGCCCCCCACCTGGCTGCGCTCATCCGCAGTTCGGGTGGCAAGGGGCCTGCCCTCACTCACACCAGAGGCCTCACACTACC
The DNA here is from genome assembly GCA_028564925.1 of Lithobates sylvaticus. NCBI lineage: Eukaryota > Metazoa > Chordata > Amphibia > Anura > Ranidae > Lithobates > Lithobates sylvaticus. Next base: position 60,712,702 of record CM053037.1, on the reverse strand, counting down.
GGGCCCCCCACCTGGCTGCGCTCATCCGCAGTTCGGGTGGCAAGGGGCCTGCCCTCACCCACACCAGAGGCCTCACACTACCGGGCCCCCCACCTGGCTGCGCTCATCCGCAGTTCGGGTGGCAAGGGGTCTGCCCTCACCCACACCAGAGGCCTCACACTACCGGGCCCCCCACCTGGCTGCGCTCATCCGCAGTTCGGGTGGCAAGGGGCCTGCCCTCACCCACACCAGAGGCCTCACACCACCGGGCCCCCCACCTGGCTGCGCTCATCCGCAGTTCGGGTGGCAAGGGGCCTGCCCTCACCCACACCAGAGGCCTCACACTACCGGCCCCCCACCTGGCTGCGCTCATCCGCAGTTTGGGTGGCAAGGGGCCTGCCCTCACCCACACCAGAGCCTCACACCACCGGGCCCCCCACCTGGCTGCGCTCATCCGCAGTTCGGGTGGCAAGGGGTCTGCCCTCACTCACACCAGAGGCCTCACACCACCGGGCCCCCCACCTGGCTGCGCTCATCCGCAGTTCGGGTGGCAAGGGGCCTGCCCTCACCCACACCAGAGGCCTCACACCACCGGGCCCCCCACCTGGCTGCGCTCATCCGCAGTTCGGGTGGCAAGGGGTCTGCCCTCACTCACACCAGAGGCCTCACACCACCGGGCCCCCCACCTGGCTGCGCTCATCCGCAGTTCGGGTGGCAAGGGGCCTGCCCTCACCCACACCAGAGGCCTCACACTACCGGGCCCCCCACCTGGCTGCGCTCATCCGCAGTTCGGGTGGCAAGGGGCCTGCCCTCACCCACACCAGAGGCCTCACACCACCGGGCCCCCCACCTGGCTGCGCTCATCCGCAGTTCGGGTGGCAAGGGGTCTGCCCTCACTCACACCAGAGGCCTCACACTACCGGGCCCCCCACCTGGCTGCGCTCATCCGCAGTTTGGGTGGCAAGGGGCCTGCCCTCACCCACACCAGAGGCCTCACACCACCGGGCCCCCCACCTGACTGCGCTCATCCGCAGTTCGGGTGGCAAGGGGCCTGCCCTCACCCACACCAGAGGCCTCACACCACCGGGCCCCCCACCTGGCTGCGCTCATCCGCAGTTCGGGTGGCAAGGGGTCTGCCCTCACTCACACCAGAGGCCTCACACTACCGGGCCCCCCACCTGGCTGCGCTCATCCGCAGTTCGGGTGGCAAGGGGCCTGCCCTCACGCACACCAGAGGCCTCACACTACCGGGCCCCCCACCTGGCTGCGCTCATCCGCAGTTCGGGTGGCAAGGGGTCTGCCCTCACTCACACCACGGGCCTCGCACTACTCGGCCCCCCACCTGGCTGCGCTCATCCGCAGTTCGGGTGGCAAGGGGTCTGCCCTCACTCACACCAGAGGCCTCACACTACCGGGCCACCTTTTCTTCAAGCCAAACCCGAACACTTTAGCAGCATGATTTTCTTTCTTGTGGAGTATACACTATAGGATTGTAAAAAACCTAGGACATCTTTGAGTGCCTTAAGGAGAGTAGTAATGCAGCACGCTAAGTGCGCCACGGTGAGCATTTGCCAGTTTGCATTGGGAGGGGCTGAAAGGGATCTTATTAACCACTTGCCGACCGCCCCATGTATATATACGTCGGCAGAATGGCACGTACAGGCAGAATCACGTACCTGTACGTGACATTCTTCCGGCGGGTGGGGTGTCCGATCGGAACCCCCTCCGCCGGCGGGGACGGTCGGCATCGCTTCAGGAGCGATCCGGGACGAGGGGACGGCCAGTGGTTTCTGGCCACCCCCTCGCGATCGCTCCTGGCGAATGAGAAGCTTCCCCTTCCTGTCTATTGTATAGACAGGAAGGCGGAAGTGATGTCACGCTCGGTGCGCCGGTCTATGTGACCGGAACGCCGAGGAGTGAAGATGTACAGGTTAGTGCACAAACAGTACACTGACACCAGTACACATAGGCACACAAATAACCCCCCTGTCACCCCCTGATCACCCCCTCACCCCCCCCCCCCCAGTCACAGTGTCACTAATTGCAGTGATCATTTATTTACTGATCACTGCATTTAGTGTCAGTGTGACTGTAATAACTGTCAGGGCAGTTAGTTTTAGGTCCAAGGTAGCCCCCTACCCCCCCCCCCTAATAAAGGTTTAACCCCCTGATTGCCCCTAGTTAACCCCTTCACCCCCTTTTGCCAGTGTCACTAAGCGATCGTTTTTCTGATCGCTGCATTAGTGTCGCTAGGTAACCATTTTTTTTTTATTTTAACCGCCAGGTTTATATAGGTTCATAAATAGGTTTATAGGTCAGGTACCCCCATATTACAACCTAAATAAAGGTTTTAACCCCCTGATTGCCCCTAGAGTTAACCCTTTCACCAGTGATCACCGTATAACTGTCACTGGTGACGCTGGTTAGCCAGTTAGTTATTTCGTTATTTAGGTTCCCCGTCAGGTTTTTATATAGCGTCAGGTACCCCCATATATTACCTAATAAAGGTTTAACCCCCTGATTGCCCCTAGTTAACCCTTTCACCCCCTTTTGCCAGTGTCACTAAGCGATCGTTTTTCTGATCGCTGCATTCGTGTCGCTAGGTAACCAGTTTTTTTTTAGGTTAACCGCCATGTTTATATAGGTTCATAAATAGGTTTATAGGTCAGGTACCCCCATATTACAACCTAAATAAAGGTTTTAACCCCCTGATTGCCCCTAGAGTTAACCCTTTCACCAGTGATCACCGTATAAATGTCACTGGTGACGCTGGTTAGCCAGTTAGTTATTTCGTTATTTAGGTTCCCCGTCAGGTTTTTTATATAGCGTCAGGTACCCCCATATATTACCTAATAAAGGTTTAACCCCCTGATTGCCCCTAGTTAACCCTTTCACCCCCTTTTGCCAGTGTCACTAAGCGATTGTTTTTCTGATCGCTGCATTAGTGTCACTGGTGCCGCTAGGTAGCCAGTTTTTTTTTGTATTACTGTTACGGGTGACGCTGGTTAGTTAGCTTGTTTTTTATACTGTCAGGGCACCCGCCATTTATTACCCAATAACGGTTTAACCCCCTGATCGCCCGGCGGGTGATATCAATTAGGTTTTAGGGTCAAATAAGGTCTGCGTCGCCCCAGGTTAGTGCCAGTACCGCAAACACCCACGCGCAAAGCATACACCTCCCTTAGTGGCACAGTATCTGAACAGATCAATATCTGATCTGATCAGATCTATACTAGCGTCCCAGCAGTTTAGGGTTCCAAAAAAACGCATTGTTAGCGGCATCAGCCCAGATACCTGCTAGCACCTGCGTTTCCCCCCTCCGCCCAGCCCACCCAAGTGCAGTATCGATCGATCACTGTCACTTACAAAACACTAAGCACACATAACTGCAGCGTTCGCAGAGTCAGGCCTGATCCCTGCGATCGCTAACATTTTTTTTTGTGGTAGCGTTTTGATTCAGTCGCTAACAGTCAGGAGCTTTTTTACCTGTGAATCTCAAAAAAAAAAAAAAAAAAAAAAATAGTTGTCGTTTTATTGTTCTCTCTCTCTCTCTATTCTCGCTCTTTTTTTACTCCATTCTATTCTGCAATGTTTTATTATGTTTTATCATGCTTGCTTTTCAGGTATGTAATTTTGTTTACTGTGTTTTAGTGTTAAGCATTTTTTTGTTTTCAGGTGCGCCATTCAGTTGCAGCGCGGATTTATTTATCTTGACAGCAACAGCGTTTGCTCCCACGATACATAACGTCGCGACTCCAACGCTGTAGGAGGTGATTTCACCACCACAGTTAAAAAAAAGAGCATATGTGCCGAAGCATGGGGGCAGCAGGGGGGGGGGGGGGAGGAGCGATTGGCTCCTAATGCCACGTACATACGGTCGAAATTCCGACCGTGTGTACACGGCATAACTTTTGCGGGAGGATGCCCCCATGCATCGGCATATATAAATGGTGCATGTATGCCCATCATTAGAAGTGGGTGGATGAAGGGAGGTATTCTAATGGTGGGCATACCCACCAATCAATCTCTTTTTTTCGTTCAGCCAAGAGGCTGCATGAAAAAAAAAAAAGATTACAATATATGTCCAGTATGTTGCTGGACTTTGAATGGTTATACCAGAATGATGCCTGCAGGTTTAGGTATCATCTTGGTATCATTCTTTTCAGCCAGTGATCGGCTTTCATGTAAAAGCAATTCTAGCGGGTAATTAGCCTCTAGACTGCTTTTACAAGCAGTGGGAGGGAATGTCCCCCCTCCCGGATATAAACCGCGCCATTGGGAAATTGGGAAAGCATTTTATCACACCAATCTTGGTGTGGTCAGATGCTTTGAGGGCAGAGGAAAGATCTAGGGTCTAATAGACCCCAATTTTTTCAAAAAAAGAGTACCTGTCACTGCCTATTGCTATCATAGGGGATATTTACATTCCCTGAGATAACAATAAAAATCATAACAAAGAAAAAAAAATGGAAGGAACAGTTTAAAAATAAAATAAAAAAGCTAAATAAAAAAAAAAAAAAACTAAAAAAAAAAAAAAAAAGCACCCCTGCCCCCCCTTCTCTTGCGCAAAGGCGTACACAAGCGTTGGTCTGGCGTCATATGTAAACAGCAATTGCACCATGCATGTGAGGTATCACCGCGAAGGTCAGATCGAGGGCAGTAATTTTAGCAGTAGACCTCCTCCGTGAATCTAATGTGGTATCATGTAAAGGCTTTTAAAGGCTTTTAAAAATGTATGTAGTTTGTCGCCACTGCGTGTTTGTGCGCAATTTTAAAGCATGTCGTGTTTGGTATCCATGTACTGGGCCTAAGATCATATTTTTTATTTCATCAAAAATTTGAGCAATATAGTGTGTTTTAGTGCATTAAAATAAAAAAAAGTGTATTTTTTCCACAAAAAATGCGTTTGAAAAATCGCTGCGCAAATACTGTGTGGAAAAAAAAAATGCAACACCCACCATTTTAATCTGTAGGGCCTTTGCTTTAACAATATATATAGTGTTTGGGGGTTCAACGTAATTTTCTTGCAAAAAAAAAAAATATGTTTTCATGTAAACAAAAAGTGTCAGAAAGGGCTTTGTCTTCAAGTGGTTAGAAGAGTGGGTGACGTGTGACATAGGCTTCTAAATGTTGTGCATAAAATGCCAGGACAGTTCAAACCCCCCCCAAATGACCCCATTTTGGAAAGTAGACACCCCAAGCTATTTGCTGAGAGCAATGTTGAGCCCATTAAATATATATTTTTTTTGTCCCAAGAGATTGAATAATGAAAAAAAAAAAAAAAATATATATATTTTTTTTTACAAAAAGTTGTCACTAAATGATATATTGCTCAAACATGTCATGGGCATATGTGGAAATACACCCCAAAATACATTCTGTTGCTTCTCCTGAGTACGGGGATACCACATGTGTGGGACTTTTTGGGAGCCTAGCTGCGTACGGAACCCCAAAAACCAAGCACCGCCTTCAGGCTTTCTAAGGGAGTAATTTTTTTATTTCACTTCTCACTGCCAATCACAGTTTCGGAGGCCATGGAATGCCCAGATGGCATAAAACCCCCCAAAATGACCCCATTTTGGAAAGTATGGTGAGTATTTTGCAGATGTCGCTTTTTGTCACAAAGTTTTGAAAATTGAAAAAAAAAAAAAAAAAAAATTTTTTTTTTCTTTACTTTCTTCATTTTCAAAAACAAATGAGAGCTGTAAAATACTCACCATGCCTCTCAACAAATAGCTTGGGGTGTCTACTTTCCAAAATGGGGTCATTTGGGGGGGTTTTGTGCTATTTTGGCATTTTATGGCCTTCGAAACTGTGATAGGTAGTGAGGAGTGAAATCAAAAATTTGTACCCTTAGAAATCCTGAAGGCGGTGCTTGGGTTTCGGGGCCCCGTACGCAGCTAGGCTCCCAAAAAGTCCCACACATGTGGTATCCCCATACTCAGGAGAAGCAGCAAAATTTATTTTGGGGTGCAATTCCACATATAACTATGGCATGTGTGAGCAATATATCATTTAGTGACAACTTTTTGAAAAAAAAAAAAATTCTTTTTTATTTTTGTCTTTATTCAATCACTTGGGACTAAAAAAAAAAATATTCAATGGGCTCAACATGCCTCTCAGCAAATAGCTTGGGGTGTCTACTTTCCAAAATGGGGTCATTTGGGGGGGTTTTGTACTTCTCTGCCATTTTAGCACCTCAAGAAATGAAATAGGCAGTCATAAATTAAAAGCGGTGTAAATTCCAGAAAATGTACTCTAGTTTGTAGACGCTATAACTTTTGCGCAAACCAATAAATATACGCTTATTGGCATTTTTTTTTACTAAAGACATGTGGCTGAATACATTTTGGCCCAAATGTTTGACTAAAATTGAGTTTATTAGATTTTTCTTATAACAAAAAGTAGAAAAAAATCTTTTTTTTTTCAAAATTTTCGCTCTTTTTCCGTTTATATCGCAAAAAATAAAAATCACAGAGGCAATCAAATACCATCAAAAGAAAGCTCTATTTGTGGGAAGAAAAGGACGCAAATTTCGTTTCGTTACAAAATTGCATGACCGCGCAATTACCAGTTAAAGTAGTGCAGTGCGAAATTGAAAAAAGACCTCTGGTCCTTAAGCTGACAATTGGTCCGGGGCTGAAGTGGTTAAATAAAACAAAAGCATTCTTGTACCCATAAAATATGATTAAATTAATAAAACAAATGTCACTGTAAAAATATGAATTAGCCTAAATTAAAAACGGACAGTGTTAGTCAGTAGGACAAGTGGACAGTGTTAGTAGAGCAGTCGATGGTGTCAGGAAAGCAGATGACGGTGTTAGTAGTGCAGTGGATGGTGTCAGTAGGGCAGGGGATGGTGTCAGTAGGTAGGCGGATGGTGCCAGTAGAGCAGCGGACGGTGTCAGTGGAGCAGCGGGCGTGTCAGTGGGGCAGCGGACGGTGTCAGTAGGGCAGCGGTGGTGTCAGTAGAGCAGTGGACGGTGTCAGTGGGGCAGTGGACGGTGTCAGTGGACAGTGTCAGTAGGGCAGGGGATGGTGTCAGTAGGTAGGTGGATGGTGCCAGTAGAGCAGCGGACGGTGTCAGTGGAGCAGCGAGCGTGTCAGTGGGGCAGCGGATGGTGTCAGTAGGGCAGCGGTGGTGTCAGTAGAGCAGTGGACGGTGTCAGTGGGGCAGTGGACGGTGTCAGTGGACAGTGTCAGTAGGGCAGGGGATGGTGTCAGTAGGGCAGGGGACGGTGTCAGTAGAGCAGTGGATGGTGTCAGTAGGGCAGTGGACGGTGTCAGTAGGGCAGTGGACGGTGTCAGTAGGGCAGTGGATGGTGTCAGTCGTGCAGTGGACGGTGGCAGTAGAGCAGTGGATGGTGTCAGTCGTGCAGTGTACGGTGTCAGTAGGGCAGTGGACGGTGGCAGTAGGGCAGTGCACGGTGTCAGTAGGGCAGTGGACGGTGTCAGTAGGGCAGTGGACGGTGTCAGTAGGGCAGTGGACGGTGTCAGTAGGGCAGTGGACGGTGTCAGTAGTGCAGTGGACGGTGTCAGTAGGGCAGTGGACGGTGTCAGTAGGGCAGTGGACGGTGTCAGTAGGGCAGTGGACGGTGTCAGTAGGGCAGTGGACGGTGTCAGTAGTGCAGTGGACGGTGTCAGTAGGGCAGTGGACGGTGTCAGTAGTGCAGTGGACGGTGTCAGTAGGGCAGTGGACGGTGTCAGTAGGGCAGTGGACGGTGTCAGTAGGGCAGTGGACGGTGTCAGTAGGGCAGTGGACGGTGTCAGTAGGGCAGTGGACGGTGTCAGTAGTGCAGTGGACGGTGTCAGTAGGGCAGTGGACGGTGTCAGTAGGGCAGTGGACGGTGTCAGTAGGGCAGTGGACGGTGTCAGTAGGGCAGTGGACGGTGTCAGTAGGCAGTGGACGGTGTCAGTAGGGCAGTGGACGGTGTCAGTAGGGCAGTGGACGGTGTCAGTAGTGCAGTGGACGGTGTCAGTAGGGCAGTGGACGGTGTCAGTAGGGCAGTGGACGGTGTCAGTAGGGCAGTGGACGGTGTCAGTAGGGCAGTGGACGGTGTCAGTAGGGCAGTGGACGGTGTCAGTAGGGCAGTGGACGGTGTCAGTAGGGCAGTGGACGGTGTCAGTAGGGCAGTGGACGGTGTCAGTAGGGCAGTGGACGGTGTCAGTAGGGCAGTGGACGGTGTCAGTAGGGCAGTGGACGGTGTCAGTAGGGCAGTGGACGGTGTCAGTAGGGCAGTGGACGGTGTCAGTAGGGCAGTGGACGGTGTCAGTAGGGCAGTGGACGGTGTCAGTAGGGCAGTGGACGGTGTCAGTAGGGCAGTGGACGGTGTCAGTAGGGCAGTGGACGGTGTCAGTAGGGCAGTGGACGGTGTCAGTAGGGCAGTGGACGGTGTCAGTAGGGCAGTGGACGGTGTCAGTAGGGCAGTGGACGGTGTCAGTAGGGCAGTGGACGGTGTCAGTAGGGCAGTGGACGGTGTCAGTAGGGCAGTGGACGGTGTCAGTAGGGCAGTGGACGGTGTCAGTAGGGCAGTGGACGGTGTCAGTAGGGCAGTGGACGGTGTCAGTAGTGCAGTGGACGGTGTCAGTAGGGCAGTGGACGGTGTCAGTAGGCAGTGGATGGTGTCAGTCGTGCAGTGGACGGTGTCAGTAGGGCAGTGGACGGTGTCAGTAGGGCAGTGGACGGTGTCAGTAGGGCAGTGGACGGTGTCAGTAGGGCAGTGGACGGTGTCAGTAGGGCAGTGGGCGGTGTCAGTAGTCAGTAGGACAGTGTCAGTAGGGCAGGGGACGGTGTCAGTAGGGCAGTGGACGGTGTCAGTAGGGCAGTGGACGGTGTCAGTAGGGCAGTGGACGGTGTCAGTAGGGCAGTGGACGGTGTCAGTAGGGCAGTGGACGGTGTCAGTCGTGCAGGGGACGGTGTCAGTAGGGCAGTGGACGGTGTCAGTAGGGCAGTGGAGGGTGTCAGTAGGGCAGTGGACGGTGTCAGTAGGGCAGTGGACGGTGTCAGTAGGGCAGTGGACGGTGTCAGTAGAGCAGTGGACGGTGTCAGTAGTGCAGTGGACGGTGTCAGTAGTGCAGTGGACGGTGTCAGTAGGGCAGTGGACGGTGTCAGTAGGGCAGTGGACGGTGTCAGTAGGGCAGTGGACGGTGTCAGTAGGGCAGTGGACGGTGTCAGTAGGGCAGTGGACGGTGTCAGTAGGGCAGTGGACGGTGTCAGTAGGGCAGTGGACGGTGTCAGTAGTGCAGTGGACGGTGTCAGTAGGGCAGTGGACGGTGTCAGTAGGGCAGTGGACGGTGTCAGTAGGGCAGTGGACGGTGTCAGTAGGGCAGTGGACTGTGTCAGTAGTGCAGTGGACGGTGTCAGTAGGGCAGTGGACGGTGTCAGTAGGGCAGTGGACGGTGTCAGTAGAGCAGTGGACGGTGTCAGTAGGGCAGTGGACGGTGTCAGTAGAGCAGGGACGGTGTCAGTAGGGCAGTGGACGGTGTCAGTAGGGCAGTGGACTGTGTCAGTAGTGCAGTGGACGGTGTCAGTAGGGCAGTGGACGGTGTCAGTAGGGCAGTGGACGGTGTCAGTAGGGCAGTGGACGGTGTCAGTCGTGCAGTGGACGGTGTCAGTAGGGCAGTGGACGGTGTCAGTAGTGCAGTGGACGGTGTCAGTAGGGCAGTGGACGGTGTCAGTAGGGCAGTGGACGGTGTCAGTAGGGCAGTGGACGGTGGTGTCAGTAGGGCAGTGGACGGTGTCAGTCGTGCAGTGGATGGTGTCAGTAGGGCAGTGGATGGTGTCAGTAGGGCAGTGGAGGGTGTCAGTAGGGCAGTGGACGGTGTCAGTAGGGCAGTGGACGGTGTCAGTAGGGCAGGGGACGGGCAGGGGACGGTGTCAGTAGGGCAGTGGACGGTGTCAGTAGGGCAGTGGACGGTGTCAGTAGGGCAGTGGACGGTGTCAGTAGGGCAGTGGACGGTGTCAGTAGGGCAGTGGACGGTGTCAGTAGGGCAGTGGACGGTGTCAGTAGGGCAGTGGACGGTGTCAGTAGGGCAGTGGATGGTGTCAGTCGTGCAGGGGACGGTGTCAGTAGGGCAGTGGACGGTGTCAGTAGGGCAGTGGACGGTGTCAGTAGGGCAGTGGACGGTGTCAGTAGGGCAGTGGACGGTGTCAGTAGGGCAGTGGACGGTGTCAGTAGGGCAGTGGACGGTGTCAGTCGTGCAGTGGACGGTGTCAGTAGGGCAGTGGACGGTGTCAGTAGTGCAGGGGACGGTGTCAGTAGGGCAGTGGAGGGTGTCAGTAGGGCAGTGCAGTGGATGGTGTCGGTAGGGCAGTGGACGGTGTCAGTAGGGCAGTGCACGGTGTCAGTAGGGCAGTGGAGGGTGGACGGTGTCAGTAGGGCAGTGGACGGTGTCAGTAGGGCAGTGGACGGTGTCAGTGGACGGTGTCAGTAGGGCAGGGGACAGTAGGGCAGTGGAGGTGGACGGTGTCAGTAGGGCAGTGGATGGTGTCAGTCGTGCAGTGGACGGTGTCAGTAGGGCAGTGGACGGTGTCAGTAGGGCAGTGGATGGTGTCAGTCGAGCAGGGGACGGTGTCAGTAGGGCAGTGGACGGTGTCAGTAGGGCAGTGGACGGTGTCAGTAGTGCAGGGGACGGTGTCAGTAGGGCAGTGGAGGGTGTCAGTAGGGCAGTGGACGGTGTCAGTAGGGCAGTGGACGGTGTCAGTAGGGCAGTGGACGGTGTCAGTAGGGCAGTGCACGGTGTCAGTCGTGCAGGGGACGGTGTCAGTAGGGCAGTGGACGGTGTCAGTAGTGCAGTGGACGGTGTCAGTAGGGCAGTGGACGGTGTCAGTAGGGCAGTGGACGGTGTCAGTAGAGCAGTGCATGGTGTGTCGGGCAATGGATGGTGTCAGTCAGGCAGTGGATGGTGTCAGTAGTTTTTTTTATTTATACATCTCTTTACAAATTTATTTATTTTTACATTTTTTAACAGTCTCGTTGGGGGGCTTTGGTGAAATAGCATGAGCCTAAACAGACCAATGATAGCTCACTTTTGAGACAGAGAAAGGGACTGAGGGTGGATTCTCCAGTTCCTTTCTCTGAAGCATAATAAACATAGTAAATTGGAAGACATTTACTGTGTGTATCTGATTCCCTCAATCTGTGACTGGTCCCCTGCAGTTTCTGTGAAAGTTGTGACTGGTCGCACTCCACCATCCTCATTGTACCATACAGGGTGAATGTCCCTGTATGGTATGTAATGATGCTGAGTCTTTGGGTGGTGGAGGAGAACAGTGCAGCTGGCTGGAGCATGGTAACATATAAGTGAAAGTGGTTATTTCCCCCCAGCACTGCAAGGGTGGACTTTTTCACTTTCCTGGAGTAGGGCTGTATTCTGGCACCATGTCTCTTGCTGTTTATGCTCAAATGTTTAACTATGTCAGGAACATATTGGGACTTTTCAGGTTCTACATAGAAGTATTCCACATTATCAAAAATAATAATTTTTAATAAAATATAGTGTGTATGTGGAATACATCTATGTGGAGCCTGGAAAGTTCCTGGCATAGTCAAGATTTTTACTTTGGCTTTCAGTAAACGTGCACTGCAAGGCGCACAACAGGTTTACAGCACAGAATTATTCAGTTTTGAAGGCAGAACAGGGGGACTCACAGGAGGAGAAGCAGTCTGGCATCCTTCTTCTTATCTTCATTCTGCTCTGGGGTGGGCAGGAAGCAGTGATCGGGCTGCAGTCAGTGTAGGGTTGTCTGGCTTGCTCCACCCACCTGTAGAGGAGCTTTGTTACATCCCAGATCCAGCCTGAGAGGAACCTGTGCCCGGGAGAATGTGTGTTTCTCCTGTATGGAAAGGGGTGTGCTGTTGCCAATAAGGAGAAGACGACTGACAACAGATATGGGTGCATCCTCCTCACTGATTTTGGGCAGGCTTTATTACCAACAGAGACTGAGGCACAGCGTGATGTTGCAGTCTCTTGTACACAGATTCTTCAGCTGCCTCCCCCTTGTCCGGGCTTGCCCGCAGCTCCCTCCTGCATACAATCAGTGGCAGGCAGTGCGGGTGCACTGTACTGAGTAGCAAGGCCAGGCTAAGTCCCCAGCTGAAGTCCGGACCCCCCTGCACTCCCTGCAC